>BFEA01000233.1:99724-112813 GCA_003427395.1 Chara braunii
CGTCTCGCTCTTCTTTTTTTTTTTTTTTTTTTTTTTTTGTAACCAAACCCATTTAAAATAAATATATATAATCCTATTTTTTCTCCTTAAAGATCGCTGCTTCCTCTTTTTTTTTTTTTAATAGGGTTGTTATCAATAACACACCTGGCGGCAATAGCGAGAGAATAACAATGTTGGCCTTCGCGACAAATTGGAACGATACAGAGAAGGGTAATCAGCAAAATGTCCCCTGGGGCCAAGTCCCACTAGCAGCGTTGAGCTACCTCAACGCCTGAATCTGGACGTGTTTGTGGAGACGTGCAGTTCAGGAAAGTCGACACCATTTCTGCACATCTCCTCAAAAGCGTCCAGATTCAGGCATTGAGGTAGCTCCACGCTGCTAGTGGGACTTGGCCCCTGCACAAGGATAACACGCGTAAATCTATAAATGGTCCTTTTTTTTTCTTTCTTTTAAATAACAAAAAAAACACCCGTTCATACCCGGAGCTGTCCTGGGGAGAGAGAGAGAGAGAGAGAGAGACACACACAGTGAGAGAGAGAGAGAGAGAGAGAGAGAGAGAGAGAGAGAGAGAGAGAGAGAGGAGGGGGGGGCGGGGACTTCACAATTCTACCTGGAGTTGTCCTGAGAGCATTTCCCAGTTTAGCTCACGTCCCGGCGGAACCGAGAGAAACGCATTCCATTTACTCAATTCATAGACTCGATTCAATGCACTAATCAGCATATACTCCTGTCAGCTAAAATGTATATTCAATAGCATCGTATATCTCAATGCTATTCCACATCACAACCAAGTTTCTCTCGAGTCCTTTGGGACATCAGTTAATTTAAATGGGAACGATACAGAGAAGGGAAGATTAGCATGGCCCATGCGCAAGGATGACACGCATAAATCTAGAAATGGTCCAAAAAAAAAAAAAAGGTTTCTCAGACTTTCTCTCTACTACTTGACCGACCGCACTCCTAGCCTACCTAATTTAGTGCCCTACCAACTCAGACTACCTGGGCCGAGGTCCCACTAGCAAAAAGGATAGGATCGAGCTCCTGAATCTGGATGTGTTTTAAGCAGAGATGCAGAAAAGCAGTTCAATCTCGATTTCCTGCACATCTCCATAAACTCGTCCAGATTCAGGCATTCTATCCGATCCTCTTTGCTAGTGGGACCCCGCCCCTGGGGCTACTGGATCTATCCTCCGGCCCAGTGGAGTTACAGCTTCCCAATTACCTGCCACTCTCCTGAAATACAGTCACTCGTTATATATATAAGTAAATAGCCATTACTGTCAAGAATAAGCAAATGGAAATTATAAATGATGTACATCTTCTTGAGTATATATATATATATATATGTTTGTGACGATATATATATTAACGAGTATATATATATTTATATATTTTAACGAGTATATATATATATTTTAACGAGTATATATATATAGAGTATATATGTTTGTGACGATATATATATATATAGTCACTCCAGCGTCACGGACCGCCGAGTGCCCTGGTCCCACGAGGCACTCTCCACCGTCCCTCCCGAACATAACGCCCCCTGATAATGAATGTATAGAAGCCATTTTCCCGGTCCGGTACAGGCAAAATGAGGGTTGCGTTATGTTCTGGGAAGACGGTAGCCTCCTCCTTAGCGACAAAGTGCTCTGGTCCCCCTATCATCCTGAACTAACCGCCCACTAACCTACTTCTTACTTACCTACCGTCGTCCCCCGAATACAACGTACGGTCATTATAGCTGTATTTGAGGCATCTTTCAGTCTAGATACAGCTATAATGACCGTACGTTGTATTCGGGGGAAGAAGGTTACTATGCAGCCACTCTCAGTGGGTACGCCCATGAACTGTTGAAAGACAGACCGGAGTTCGAATCCAGATGATGATGGTACATCATTGGTGAGTAAAAGCAATTTTTTTTTATTATTATTTTTTCGCAAATATTTTTGAATTGCCTGGCGCTAGTGGGCTCAGTGATCGTATCTCAAGGCCGTTGTCCTTTTCCGAAAAAAAAAAAAAAAAAAAAAACCAGAACTTCGCAGCCACTTAGACGACACCAGCCCCCTCCTGCTGTGGAATCCACAGAGCTTCGGGTCTTTTTTATTTTTTGGTGAGAGAGAGAGAGAAAGAACAACCGGAGCTGATGTTAGGGGTGCGCTGATAGGAGCAGGCACCCCTACCGTCTTCCCCCGAACATAACGCACCCTAAAAATGAATATATACGAGCTATATTTTCAGCCAGATACAGCCAAAATAAGGGTGCGTTGTGTTCGGGGGAAGATGGTAGCAGTCCCTGGAAGGCTCCATCTATTGCTGGGGAGCAGCACCTGCTCGAAACCGGGTCCAGCATCCTTGAACAGTGTGACTGTTTGTTTGAATATATAATATATATGTGACTTGAAAAAAAAAAAAAAAAAAAAAAAAGATATGTGACTCTAGTGACAGCAAGCTCTAGGCCCCACCTAAAAAGGGGGCAATTTGACTACAGGTAGATATATGCACAGCAGCCTGAGTTGATGGCCTATACCACAACATAAGGAAACTGATAGTACATCCCTTTTTTTTTTTTTTTTCTTTTCTTTTGGGCTGCTCCTGCTCCATCTATTGCTGGGGAGCAGCACCTGCTGGAACCCGGGTCCAGCGTCCCATTGATACATCTTGTAGCTCATCCTAGTCCCATGGTTACTACTAAGAGAACTTGAAACAGGTTCAAAAGTAGTGTTCTCTGCTTCTTGCCTTTCACCCAGCAAACGTCCCCCCTCTTGTCTAAGTATTGGGGCTTGGTGCTATCAGCTATGATTGACCCCCAGTTCATGCCGGCAAGCAAACCTCCCCGCTTCCCAACCCCCATCCTTTGGAATGCGGTACCGTGCCGTGTGATGTCTGCTGGACGTGTGCAGTGGCTGAAGTGTGATGTCTGCTGGATGTGTGCAGTGGGTGAAGTGGGTGAAGTGGGTGAAGTGGGTGACGGCATGCACTTGTCTTCCTCGTCATGCGGTCAAACCCTTCTTAAACCCATCGCCGCTGTCGTATTTCAGGCTTAGTGAGTAGCTATTGTCTCCGCCATCCCTCGGGTGTGCTGACGAGGGTCAGGGAGGGGTAGGTGGAGGGGGGCTCAGKGGCGGGGGGGGGGGGGGGGGGGGGGCTTGAGAAACCACCACAGCTCTTCTCTGGGGGCCTTGCCCCGCTTCACTCTCCGGCGCCAGTCCACCTTGATCGCTCTCCGCAGCCCACGTTTAATGGAAGATTTCTGTTCCAGCTGCTCTGAGAGCGTACTCACACAGCACTTGCACTATCTTAAATGTATCTCACCTCATGTTCTGCCTCGCCTGGACGTATCTGGCTGCACTATCTTAAATGTATCTGACAGCATTTTCTGCCTGGACTGGACGTATCTGGCCACAATTCCGCTCCAAAACACGTTAAAAAGTTTGAGTGTGAGTATATGCCTTGAGAAGGGCCTGCCCTCAAAGCAAGATCGGTTTCTCTTTGGCCCAGATCGCAGAGCAGATCACCGCTCTTGCTACATCAGCAACGTAGGGCCACACGTCTCTTCCCCGTCCCCCCTGGCGATCCTACACAAAACCCAACAAAACCACAACAAAACACAACAAAACACAACAAAAACAAAACACAACAAAACACAACAAAGCACAACAAAAACAAAACACAACAAAACACAACCTTCATTCCATTCAACATCTCTCTGTCCTAACTGCTCCCAGTGGTGGGGTCCACAACGCCCAGCCCCTCTTGGCGGTCGGGCACTCCCACCGGAGACGTCTGGTGGATTAAAAACCCCACGTGCAGCGGGTGCAACCCAGAGGAACCTCCGCCAGACTTCTCTGGTGGGAGTGCCCGGCTGCCAAGAGGGCTGGAGGTGGTGGGTCCCACCACTGGGAGCAGTTAGGAGGGAGAGATGTCCACAAAACGCCACTCACATCACCATCCACAGAGCCAGAGAGCGTCAAAAGAAGGCTCACCTGCTTCACATTCGGGGGGGCCGAGTCCCAGCGTTGAGTTTCCTCAACGACTGAATGTGGACGTGTTTGTGGAGATGTGCAGCATTGAGTTTCCTCAACGCCTGAATCTGGACGTGGTTGTGGAGATGTGCAGAAATTGTGTTGAGTCATTTCCTCAACCGCACATCTCCACAAACACGTCCAGATTCAGACATTGAGGAAATTCAACCCTGCTAGTAGGACTTGGGCCCCGGGAGAGTTACCAGAATGCTCCACAGTTTCAGAAAGAGGGAGGGGGGGAGGGGGGGGGGGAGGGGGACCACAAAAAGAAGAGGAGTCTCTCTCTTCATCAAGGGATGTTTTCAAGAAGAAGAAGAACAACAACAACAAGAAACAGAAAAAGGTTCTGCCACACTCCCTTTTTTTTGTTCAGTCCGATCTTTTGAAAATTTCGCTTAAAAAGCGACGGCGAAAAAAATCGAGTGTGAGAGAGTGAGGCTGGAAACGAAAAAGGGGGGGGGGGGGGGGGGGGGGGGGGGGGTAGGAGGGAATGGGAAAAAAAGAAAAAAGGAGGAAGAATGCTCCACAGTTTTTCTTTTTTTTTGTCTTTTATTTTTGCTCCACAGATTGAGGGGGAATAAAAAGGAATAGAAAAGGAGGAAGGAAAAAGGGAAAGAAAGAAAAAGGACGGAAAGGACAGAAAAAAAAAAAAAAAAAGCCGAAGAAGACCGAGACAGAAATAGCTGAAGTCATGTTTGCAGGTGTCCCCTGTATATAAGCCTTAGGAGTAGGCTTATAGATAGGTAGTGAAAGTGAATTGAAATAATTTGAAAGATTATGAAAGATTTGAGAGAAGAATATAGCATAGTTATATATATATATAAATGATGAAAAAAAAGGAAAAAAGAGAAAAAAAAGTACTCAAAGCCAGGACAGAAAGAGGAGTAGGAATGCTGCTTCCCTCACGATGAAGAAGAAAAAGATGTTCCCTCCCCATGTCCATGTTCTTCTTTTCTTTGTTTTTATGTTCATCTTCTTCTACCGGCGAAACCGAAAAGGACAGAATTATCCAAAAAAGGAGATGAAGACAGAAAAAATGTTGTGCTTTTTTTCTTTTTCCCACTTGGACTTTTGAACGCTCTTCTCTTTCGAAGAAGAAGAAGGGCCTCACCCCACTACACAACACTATACATGCATCTGCGTGCCGAATAAATCAGGAGGTGTTGCTGCAATAGGTATTGTCTTAGCTTCACTGTTTGCTTTACCTTTCATTAACACTTCACATGTAGGAAGTTTGAATCACACAATATTTTGGATTTTGGATTATCTAAGAAGCTTTGCAATTTAATTTATTACGAGTGCTAATATAAATATTGTCGGTAGTAATTGAATGAATCTGATTTTATTTGAATTTCCTATATACATTTGAATTTTTCTTTTTCATTTTTGTATTAAAAATTTAAACTAAAATTGGTTTAGTGAATGAATCAATTTTTTATTTGTATTTATAAGGGACCCGTAAAAAATCAACGTTTCACTTTCGGCTTTGTAGTAGAGATTTTGAAAGATTATTTTTTTCAAATCGACTATAACCCTTAGCCTTCCAAGCTAATGATACGGGTTTGATTCCCCTTACCAGCTAGCAGAGTCGTGGCATGAGCTTTGCCTGGCCGGAGTGCCTCGCTCAGCTCAGGGCTGCGACGACTTTTTGTAAGGGACGCCGGGCCCGTTTCCCGGCTTGATGTTAATAAAGCTTGTTCTTCTTCTTAAAAAAAAAAAAAGAAAAAAAAGAAGGATTACTCATTCTATAAAAAAAAACAAAAAAAGGAGTAATTCTTATCTATTCAATCATTGTTAGAATCAAACGGAAGAGGTTATATACTATCTATAAATTCAGTGATGATATATACCCTCATTTATATAAGATAATTATCCTTTATAATAGAGAAATATCTTTCTTTATTGTATTCTACATTCTACAATAAATGTAATAAAATTTTAAAAATATAAAATAAACATTTTGGTTGGACCAGGTGCATTGGGATGAATTAAACACTACAAATGTCGGATGCCCTCCGGTCCTGAAGGCATCCGAATGCATGTATAGAGTGTTGTGTACTGGAGCGAGGTCCAACGAGGCAATGCTCTCTCTTCATATGGGATGCCCATCTTCCACCAGCGAAAAACGGAAAAGGTAGAAATAGCCAAAGGAGACGGAGAAAGAAAGAATGTTGTGCCTTCTTTTCTGATTTGACTTTTGAACGGTCTTCTCTCTCACGAAGAAAAAGAAGAAGAAGAAGAAGATGAAGAAGAGGCTATGTCATCATTTGTTGAAGAAAAAGAAGAAATTGTGGAAGAAGAAGAATCTCCGTAATCACTTGTTGAAGACGAAGAAGAAGAAGAAGAAGAAGAAGAAGAGAAAAAAAAAAAAAAGTTTCGTCATCATTTGTTGGAAAAGAAAAAATTATAGAAGTAGTAGAATAAGAAGAGGCTCCGTCATCATTTGCTCTTGTCTGTGTGAGAAAGTCAGATTGACCGCCGGAACGACTTTCCATTCGTCCAACTATATTTGCAATGGGTGTATCGACCGAGGGCGTACTCATAGGAGGACTTTTTCACTTATTTATGAACATGCTTGCTGTTAGATGCATCTACATCTGGTTGTGTATGTGGTCAAATACATTTACGATGGTGCTAGTGTGAGTTGTGTCTGATTGTCCTATCCCATCTTCTGTCGAAAATAGTCGACGACCAACGGGCCTAGTGTAGCTTCGAGTTGGTATACCCCCGGGTGTTGTTCAAACATCATTAAGAGTGCAAACACACATGTGTTACACACAGTCAATGTGAGTGAAACCATACACAGTGAAGACGACAAAAAAAGTGGGATAATAGAGTAGGAGGACAAATGAATCCGAGTGCAGGTTGCATAGTGATTATTATAAAAAAACAATAGACCATAGCCGCACTAGCCGCACAACGTCGCGTGCAGAAAAAAAGTCAAAATGTTACGACACGCGAAGTGGAATGACCCGGTGTCGTGTTTCAACCGTTCGTCGAACCGACCTTCCTCGGGATCTTGATTGAAACCTGGCGACAAATGACTTTCCCACTTCATAATCCTACTTAAGTACTAATCCTTATTGAAAACTATAGAGACAAACAAACCTAGAACAATAAAATACCTCATAGTCCCACCTTACCAGGTACCATTTGGACCGTCATTTTTGGAACCACAAAATTCACGAGGTTCAAGGGAAAAAAAAAACTTTTATTAAAGTACACCTATTGCCCGTTGATTATTGTCACTTGTTAAAACAAAGTACCCATCTCTGCAAAATGTCATTAAATCGTCTATAAAAAGTACTCGGCGCCTGGTCGAAATACTGTCCGGGAAATTTCAAAGTCTTAATTCTACTTTTAAGGTCAATAAAAAATATGCTTCTCCGCTAGGTATATTGTTCATGTTTCGTGCTCGGTGAAAAAACAATGAAATAACAATCATTTTTTTTTGTTTTGAGGAATACGATGAGAAGTTATAAAGACTCTAAAATATTATCTCAGCATCAAGTACATGTCGCTCATTCTTGTATCTAACTATGTATAATACTTTGACGGGGCTGTGAAAAACCTTGATAATACATCCTAGGTAGTCCCACACATTATTTGTATTCGTTATTATTTGTATTCGTTATTTCCAACGTTGGCGTTTTTTCATAGCAATATCCGAACAAACTCAGTCCTTTCTCTACCTCAACTTTTAACAGGATTGATCGTTTATCAAATTTCGCAAAAAATGAAACATCATCAACTAATTTTACCCCTTGAAAAAATACTTGTTGCTTATTCATACTTTTCAAGAAGCAGTTCTCATTATATGCACAAAGGAGGCCGGCCATTGTTGGGATTACAAAATTACCCATCGGCTACGTAGCACCGTGTTCGCGTTCGTCTCTGAACACGAACATGTTTGCCCGAACGTGAACAAGCGCCAAAAACCCTGCGAACGCGAACATAAAAAAAAAAAAAAAACGGTTCTAAGAAAACTCTGCAAAAAAATATATGTTATGTAAAATAAGAATACAAGCAACTTTTGCCTTGGAGTCATGTTCAAATTCGTGGTCAATCATGAGTTAAAAATCAGAATTTTTTTTTTTTTTTTTTTTTTTTTACGAAAAAAAAAAAATGTTCGCGAGCTGTGCGCGCGAACGTGTAGGCGCAAACACGTTCGCCATGCTACGCAGCCTATCGAGATGCCTATGATTTATCACAAAACAATAACCATACATGTTGTGGACGTATTTTCAAAATAAAAAATAAGAAAATTGATTAATTTGGAGAATTTCAAATGAAACCACCCTTGAGTCGTACAATTACATTTATTGACTAGTGGCTTACGAATGGAGGAACAACGGATTGACTGGATGCATACACTTCGTAATTTACATTTTGAGAATCAATCGTCAAACAATAAATGTATTATTGGTTTAATATTGATGTTAAAACTGAACTTGGTCTTTAATACTCTAAAAATAACTGCTCTAGGTGTAAAGGGACTATTTTTTATGAAAAAGCAATGAATCCCATTATAAAGGTATAAAAGATGGTCAAAGGACTGCCTCTACATGAATTTAGTACTAGCTGGTTTAGATAGCAGGGACATAAGTTTCTGTTTACAGTCTATGAAGCAATAGAGGAGTCCGGAAAGATGTTTTATATAAATAATCTTACCTGAAAAGAGTTGGGGCCTAACGTTGCACCGTAGACACTTACCTTGTGAGCCTCGAACTAGAGGCGATCCATACACTCATTTCACAGTCTTTCAACTATCACACAAATCCGAACCACTTTTGCATTCAAGCGAAAAACTTCTAATCTTCTTATTGAAAGTCGTATCAAGAATCTTCTTAAGGCTTACTTATATCTGACCGAATGAAGCATCAAACAATAAGTGTGAACGGAATAATCCCGTTGTTCTAGTTGTCGTCTTACCTTTCTTCTTCCTTTGTTCCTTCTTCCTGGACTGGTTTCTCTTGCGATTCTCCTGCTTTAGTGCAGATAATGAATACAAAAAAGGAGAGAATATATGAATAAAATAACGCTCCACATTGTAAGGATCCGAAGCTGCCGGGAGTGCAAGTGGAATCACGACATATGCTTCTAACCCTTGCCTTCTCAACCATCGGTATAATCGATGGTTCCGTACCTCACGAGACGTTTGTGACAGAGATCTATTTACTTGTTTCTTCTATCTACATATTTTACCCTATAGCGGTCGACTTGTACATTCGATATATGTGTGTTTGGACCAAGGAGAGATAAAAACATACACCAAAGGACCAGGACATGAAGTGAAAGCCAAATGAGTAGAGTCGAGCGATATACAGGATGAACTATTGAGTGCCATTTCTGAAAAAATACAGGTAAACTCACGGTCGACTTGTACACTCGATGCTTCGTTCTTCGCGAAGAAACTTTTTGGACACCGACCTTTCGAATGCCTGTTTTGTGTAACTATCTGCTAGATCATTGGCCGCTTTTTTTTATACCCTTATCGCTAATATCCTCCTCAAAGCATAATTTCTCAAGTTGCACATTCCGCAACTTTCCCAGGTCAATGGCAACCCTATTGAAAAACATTTATTTACTTTCTCCAACTTTTCAAACGAAGGTGATCGTGACCTAGTAATTGCTTTCTTGTTCACCATTGCCTCTAGTCGGAGTAGTGTTTTTCTTCAGGCTTATGCGCTGTTCAATCTTCATGTTTAAACTAGGTGGCGTCTTCAATATCAAGCAATTGATTCTCTCTTTCATTGTAACAACCTCTCTTTCCTGCATATCCCTGTCATTGCGGACTCTCCGATATTCTTCAGGCAATTTTCCTCATTCATCTAGGGTGTGCTCCACCGTCGCTTTGTTTTGCCACGTGCTGGTTCTGCTAGCGGACTTTTCTTCGTCATCGCTTCAACACTTCGTTTATTGCCGAGTTTAATTCCCTCAACTTCATCACGAAGACTGAAAAAATCATAGATTTAAGCTTGGTTATCCGCCTCGAGGCTCTCCTTTGCCTCTTATTGCTTGGTTGCCACCGATTTCTTGGGTTGCTCATTCTTCCTCTTCGATCACCCTAGTTAATCTTCTTTCCTCTTAAGATCTCTTTTCGTGCCTCCGCATCTTCACTCTGCCATATTTTCCCTGGTTCACGTTTCCGTGTTTCTTCGATATTTGTATTCATTGTTTCTTCGGTGGTCGTCGCCTTTTTTTGTAGCGCCTCTTTTATGTTGTCTTTCACCAAATTCCCTATGACCTTCTCAAAGTCTTTCTGTTCTCTTTTCTTCTTCTCCTTAGCCTTTTCCTCCTCCTGTTGTCCCATTTCTCTTCCCCGTCCTTCGTCTTTTGTCCTTGCTCTCGTTTTTCCTTCTCCTTTGTTTCGTTTTCCTCCAAGAACCAACCCCACACTTTCTCCAACTTTTCATTATTCTCTCGCTTCTTGTTATCTAACCACCGGTTACTTTGCTATTGGCGATACTTTCGTCCTCCTTTGCCTTGATAACTACCTCCATTACCTTGATACCTACCTCTGTTGCCTTGATATGCACCTCCATTGTACTCATTCCCTCGAGATTGGGCTCCTTTTTGTTGGTTACTCCTCAACTCCCAATAAGCAACAATGGCATTCACGACCGAGATAATTTCGTTGTTCTCTTGTGACGAGGACCCTTGACTCGGGCCTCCATTAGTAATGCCTAGCAAGGCGGCAACGTTTGAGATCTGTCGCAACAAGGAGTCCATCACGTGATGACCTAACTGCATGCAATGATGGCAGACCGGGGTTCTACTGTAGTTCATGATAGAAATAGTAAATGGTGGCGAAGTCGTACAAAGTGTTAATAGCAGGACGCAATCACTCGAACGTAGTAAATGCTACGATGATGATTGCGAGTAACGTTTAAACATCATTTAAAATGCAAACACACATGTGTTACATAGTTAACGTGAGTGAAACCACACACAGTGAAGACGATAAGAAAGGTGGGAGAATAGAGTAAAAGGACAAATGAATCTTAGCATAGGTTGCGCAGTAATCATTAGTAAAAAACAATAGACAATAGTTGCGCAACGACGAAACCCTCGCGTGCAGAAAAAAGTCAAAAAGTTACGACACGCAAAGCGGCGTGACTCGACGTCTCGTTTCAGCCGGTTGCCGAGCCGACCTTCCTCAAGGGTCTTGATTGAAATCGGGCTACAAATGACTTTTCCACTTCATAATCCTACTTCAGTATTAATCCTTATGGAAAACTACAGATCCGAACAAGCCTAAAATAATAAAATACCTCATAAACTCAACTTACCAAACGGCAATTTCGTCAATATGTCCCTCTAAGGTCAAAAGGAGGTCTTTACCTACATCAAAAACACAACCATTCCCATAATACAAACCCCGACTGTAGTAATACCGCCTCCATGTGCGTGTACGTGCTACAAACCGACATACAAACTGAAATGAAAAATCATTTATTTCTAATTTAATCAAGAAGAAGAAGTCGACCGACA
Organism: Chara braunii; assembly: GCA_003427395.1. Classification (NCBI taxonomy): domain Eukaryota; kingdom Viridiplantae; phylum Streptophyta; class Charophyceae; order Charales; family Characeae; genus Chara; species Chara braunii. The sequence goes on from BFEA01000233.1 coordinate 111,248, forward strand.
ATTGTGTTGGCTATATAACACCAACAATAAAACATCACAAGCACCTCAAAATTGCGCGCCCACACACTCCGTATTTTCAGTTAAACCATCTTACCTACCTAAAAGTAAATGGTACCGCGAGTTCCACGGTTTACTTAAATTAAAGTCAAAACTTATTTTGTGTCTCTGGTAAAACTCAAGGCGGATACCCTTATAAGGGTATTCGCATCGACAACGACTCGCACTCAAGCTTCTGTTCATTCAAGACGAGAAACACGTATATGTATCAAGTTTGTCTCTTATATCATTCCCATGTACTATAGGTAGAAGATCAAGCTACATAGTTCAATCTGACATAGAAAGGAAAGTGCAACGCAAACGATGATCTGGCGCTGCAGGTTAAGAAATAACAGGCGGATCAGGAACACACATCGACGGTTAAAGCGCAGGGCAAGGCGGTTGAGGAAGGATGGTTAACTGTCGAGGTTGGAGAAGAGCAGAAGTGGAAGAAGGAGAATAAGTTGCAGGGTAAGCACGAGAAGGTGACTCGAAATGTGGGAGAGGAACACCGTAGTGCTACTCGTACTTATAGGAGTAATAGGCTATCGTGCCAGGATATGGTGTACGCTCGCTCCAGTCATCCTTATGATGGTGTAACCTCATTCCTTCCCACTTTCCTTCCTTCTCTCTTTCCTCCCCTTCCATCCCTTATTTTGCCCTTGTCAAATCAATGAGTCTCTCATGACCCTTTCCTTGTTGTCCTCCTTTTCCTCTTTCGGTACTTGATCCGCGTGCCTTAGGCGGTATGGCAACAAGAACTTACTATGCTAACATAGTGTGGGATGCAAGAACTTGGCAAGAATAGAGGTTATAGAAAACGCAATTATGTAAGCAACTGTGTTATGTGATCGCGAGTACCCCTAGAGCGGTACTATCATAAGCGATAGCCTAACGCGAGTGATCATATTATTAAGTTAAAAAACCGAAAGAGCACGAGTACGACTAACACGAATGAGTCAACTCTTTGCTTTTCATAACTCATGGGCTTCTGGTTGGTATGCCAGAAATACGTTTCGTAAAATTGTTATGGTTTGACGCGTCACGTCATCTGAAGGGGATGCATCACAGTCAGCATCTAGATAAAGTCTTGGAAGCCGAGCGGTCTCTCTGTGGAATGTATCAGGCCGCGTAGGTAGCCGAATCCATTGGGAATCGAACGCACTATTACGTGCATTAAGTTTATTCTCATTTTACATATTTGGAGGATAGCGGGGCGGAGCTTACATCCGCACGTCTCCGGTCGTCATCGCAGTCGTCGCCGCCAGGTCGAATGCCGACTTTTTTTATCATCAGGTTGCCCCCTTTCATGGTGGTCGTTGCGTTGGTCGTAGCAAGAGAATGTATTGAAAACCGAAATGATCGTCTTCTTCCTCATTAAGATCGTGCCACCCGACATTGGGTATGCTTTCAGCAGTCGTTGTACCAGACCGCCCTCCAACGATAGGTGCATGTACTGTCTCTTATACACATCTAGATGTGTATAAGAGACAGGTGGTGGGGGAGGAGGAGGGGGAGGAGGAGCAGGAG
>BFEA01000233.1:112932-138109 GCA_003427395.1 Chara braunii
GAGAGAGAGAGAGAGAGAGAGAGAGAGAGAGAGAGAGAGAGAGAGAGAGAGAGAGAGAGAGAGAGAGAGAGAGAGAGAGAAAGAGAGAGAAGAAGGCGGATCGAGAGAAGAGATCGAGGAAAAGAAACGAAGAACTTACCTGGCCATTGTAAGTAGGAGGAAAGTCTTAGTAGCAATGTCCCTTTCTGTGTTTTAGCAGAAGATTCGTTCTCGTTCTCAGCGCAACAACGAGAGAAGGAAGGGATGTATCTTTCCATATTCTAGCGGAAGATTCATTTTCAAATTTGCACGTTTAACTCAGGGAGTGGTAGAGCGGCGTTCTCGCTCGAATTGACCATGGTTGTTGTTGTGGGAGCATGGCTTATTGATCTTTCAACATTGTGAGGTGGGAAGTTTGGCTGGGCGGTAGGTCTGTTAAAAAATAATGCAGGTGCCCGAAGACAAGCTCAACGGGAATAAGAATCTCATGTGAAGCAAACGGGTGAAAGTTAGTTGATTTTGATTTCCAACACGAATTCATACTAATGGAGGTGCGTACCTGGCCATGACGAGGGTCCACGTACTCGATCTGCCCGTACTTGTTTTCAGTTGTTGTTGTTGACATCAGTGGATTGTTTGGTCACTTTGTGGTTGGGATAGTCCACCTATGTGATTGTGGTCTAGGCGCTGAGTGCAAAGGGGTGAAAAAACTTCATTCACATCGAGATGGTCGAGGTCGCTGATTAGAGGTGTTAATACTTCTTCTACTATTGATCATGGTGGTATTTAAGTTTGTAACCGTCATCGAGAAACTGTTGCGGAGACTCTATCATTGTTGAGTTTAAGTTATTGCCGTGCATCGACAAAGTGGTCAGTTGTGTTGTTGCGTTTAGTTGCTTGAGTTTGCCGTTGTGCCTTGCTATGCCACACTGTGCACACTGTGCGGGAGCTCTGCCGGAACTCAGGAGGAGTTCTGGAGGTAGGAAACTATCAGGTATATCTCCTTCCGACTGTATGAACCCACTACTTCCCTGCTTGACTACCTCCCTCTAATTTGACTGTTATATACATGTGTTCCCCTATGACTTTGTTTCTTTTCAGAACTCAATCAGACTGAATGAAAGAAATGTGTGTGTAAAACTTAGGTTTTTTAAATTTTGACTGAAAGCAAACTAAGGGATAAACTGGAGGAAGGTGGGAGGAAGACATTTTGCATACGTTTGACCAAGTCAACCAAAGGCTGGGCATTGTTTTTAAGCAGAATGACCCAATACAATGTTTTATTAACTGTTTTATGAAATTGTTTCTAAGCAGGATGACCTGATTGCTGTGTTTATTTCTAAGGGTTTGCTTGACTGATCTTGAGACCAAGCATTGTTTATAAGCAAAATGACTTGGTCTGTCTGTTTCTTTTGGGGGTTTCTAACCGAGGTTGGGTTGAAAGATCCAACTTCATGCTTTGAGTGATTTGAGGTGATATGAACATTGTTTCTAAGCAGAATGGTTCAATTACTTGTTTTATTTTTTAGGGAGGATTTTTGGTGGAAGACTAAGCATTGTTTATAAGCAGAATGGTTTAGACTGAAGCCACACACACAAGTGTAAACTAAGTATAACAGAAAATACCTTATGAATATTTGCATGTGAACTTACAGTTGAACATTATTTCGAAGCAGAATGGTCCAGCGTTAAGCCATATCACTATGAAGAGAAGGAAAAATACGGAGTATAATTGGAAGTAATTTGGGTAAGTTGAGTATTATTTCTAAGTAAAATGGCTCAATCTCTGCCCATATTTTCTTTTATTTTGAAAACAAGTAAGAAATGATTTAACTTTGGATATTAAACAGTTCGAGACGACTAGATATTGTTTCTAAGATGAGTGGTCCAAGTCATATGCCCAAAGAAGAAAAAAAAAGTTGTGCAACCTGTTCGTGTATATTATAAGGCACGCTAGGTATTGTTTCTAGGCAAAATGGTCTAACACCATGCTATATATAAGCTGGGTATAAGGGATAAATTATCTGAAAGTTCTATGAACTAAACTAAGTGGAATTAACCTCGGGACTGGTAAAAGTACTTATCATTCTGGTTTGGACTCGCATGTGGTTGAGTAAGATCTTTACTTAGTCCGAGTTTCAGTACTGATAGGTAGTTGCTTTAGATGCTCGCCACGTGTTTTTAATTCTTGCATTTTCTGAGCTAATTTTATTTTACTTAGGTCAATTCTCACATTTTCTGGGATCATTTATTATACTTGACTTTGTATAAATCTTGGAAAGGTACTTCTCCTAGGGGAAGCACTGTCAAAATTTCTACAAAACCAAGGAGTTAGTCAAATCTGGTTTTCAAAGTTTAATTTTTTCTCTAAGTTTTATATCTGGCTTAGTAGAAATATGAAAAAACTTCTTTTCTATGAGAAGTGTTGCCCAAAGTTTTACTAATTCAGGGGGTTAGACAAGTTAATATTATTTTATATTTTATACTTAACTTTGTATGAATTTTGGAAAGCTACTTTCTTTGCGGGAAGCGCTACTGAAATTTCTGCAAATCTAAGGAGTTAGTTAAATTTTGTTTTGATGAAACTCAAGTCCTATTATTGAGCTCTTATCCGACTTAGTATAAATTTAGGAAGTTTACTTCTCCAAAAAAAAATGCTGCTCAAATTTTTACTAATTCAGGGAGTCAGACAAAATTTGATTTTTTAGAGTTAAGGACTATTTCAATTTTCGTACTCGAGGTAATATAAATTATGAGAAGGCATTTTTCATACAGGAAGCGTTGCCCAAATTTTTTTAGTTTAAAAGAGTTAGATTGTATTATGACAAGTGACGATTCTGGCAATCCACCCTGCATAGGGGAAATGCTGTCAAAGGCCTACCTTTCTTTGGGCACTTGCTTAGAGGTAGACTTAGACTTAATTATTAGAAAAATTTTAAGAGAGGATGTGACATGGGGAGTTAGGTTAGTCTGTGAATTGACATGTCTTGTGTTACAGGTCCTCTTGATCGTTTCGATTCATGATTTGAACTAGATCCAACTTGATCCCACGAGGATTATATTATGTTATCACTTATAACAGATCAGTTCTCGATTAGTCGACTTACGACTCAACTCTAATTCACTCACGCTACTCAACCTAAAAGATTTAACCATGTGGTTTGATTTGTTTCGTTGGGTTTTCACCCGGACTTTATTGAATAGTCATTTAACAAAGATACTGAGTGTTTTTATTTTAGGAAGATTGCGCAAATAGTGAGACTTGTATGGCTCAAGCAAGGGGTATGAGCGCAGAGAGTGGTTGAAGTTGACGCCGTGTAGTGTGTGAACTTTGATTGAATCTTTGATGTGATTACATGTAGTTTGTGGTTTGGACTCTGAATTTGATTGCCTTCGATCATATATATATGGTTGAACTGCGACCGTGCGTAAGTGTTAAATAACTTATGCCTTCGAGAAAAGAAAAGGATCCCCTTTTATCTTATGCTTTTTAGAGTTTTATTGTTGGACGTTGGAGTTCATGACAATCGTCAAAGTCAAACCCCTTGGTTTATCTCCAGGTCCTGGATTACGGAGATTGTCTCATAGGGCACGAGTACAGACTTCCAGCAGAGGCCGGGATTTATGTACCACCCACTTCCGCAGGGTGCAGAAGAGGGTGTGGTGATCAACCGCCTCGGCGGTTGTCTAGCGTCGAGAGTTTAACCCCTCAAGGCGTATGTCAACCGATACTTGAGTGTCGAACGCGACCCTCGAGACCATCGAGGGCCACGTGATTATGGGTATTACATAGCACGTCATCATTGAGACTGCTTGCAAATGCTTGCATGGCTAGTCGATATGAGAAAGCCATGCGTCCGCTCGATGTTGGACATTGGAGTTCATGGCAATCGTCAAAGTCAAACCCCTTGGTTTCTCTCCAGGTCCTGGATGGCGGAGTTTGCCTCATAGGGCACGCGTCTAGACTTCCAGCAGAAGCCGGAACTTATGTACCACCCACTTCCGCAGGGTGCAGAAGAGGGTGTGGTGATCAACCGCCTTAGCGGTTGTCTAGTGTCGAGAGTTTAACCCCTCAAGGCGTATGTCAACGGATACTTGAGTGTCGAACGTGACCCTCGAGACCATCGAGGGCCACGTGATTATGGGTACTACATAGCACGTCATCATTGGGACTGCTTGCAAATACTTGCATGACTAGTTGATATGAGAAAGTCATGCATCCGCTCAGTTTTATATTAAGTCTCGTACGCGATGCCCAACTGATTTCTGTATCAAAAAGTTATGAGACAGATACTGAAAGGACTATGAGTATTTTATTTTATTTGAGTGTGTTTCTAATTTTATGTTTGCAGCGTGGTGTAACGCGTGGTGAGTGGGATGCGTCTTAGTCGACCGACAACGAGTCGCGATTGGGACTTCAGCCCCCCAATGCGTCGGTTTGTGTGTGGGTTCGTTCGAGGAGTGGGACCGCGCGTACCCCTTATGCACAGCGTACGAGAAACACCCTAGGTCAGACAACTCTTGTCCCGTCGGACGTCCAACCAGACGTCCGGTGTCGAGCGCATCGGTCCCACAAAGGGACCCTCTCAGCCGCATCACGCAGGATTGGGTCGTGATGTAAATGGAGCTTCTCCAGCCGCTCCGGCTGAGTGTGGCAGCCATACCTCTCGCGAGCCCCTACGACAGGATAGAGCCTACGCGAGGTACAACTTACCTCCACCTGCGGGAGTTGTTACCTAGCACAAAAAAAAGAAAAAAAAGAAAAAAAAAAAACTTCTCAGAAAAATCTGAAAAATAACAATACAAGCAACTTTTGCCTTGGAGTCATGTTCAAATTCGCAGTCAATCATGAGTTAAAAATCGAAAACCGAAAAAAAAATATTTTTGTTTTTTACGATTTTTTTTTTTTTTTTTTCCCGGATGACGGGGGTACCGGACGTATGGGGGAGACGTCCGGGTGAGACGACCGGCCCCTGGACCATTGGTAACCTAGGTTTTTGCTCATGACTTAATCCAAATTAAGTAGAGGAAGCGTGTGTGTGAAGTTCGTTCATTTATGTCATTTGAAATCAGACAAAGAGGAATGAAATACGGAAAGGTGAGAGGAAGAAGGTTTTGCTTGTGTTTGACTGAGTCTTAAAAATGTCAGACATTGTTTCTAAGCTGAATGATTTGACCGCTTTGTTTTGTTATGTTTTTTAAAGGATTAAATATTGTTTCTAAGATGAATGGTTTGATTGCTATGTTTCTTTTGACTTGTTTTCTCCACAACCGGACATTGTTTCAAAGATGGATAATCCGATTGTTGTTTCTTTGGGGTTCTAATTTCTTGAAATTTCAAGGTCGGATATTGTTTCTAAGATGAATGGTCCGAGCGTTTGTTTATTTATGGGTGGTTTCTGAACAAGCTCTGGATATTGTTTCTAAGAAGAATGAACCATAATATTTTTTTATGTTTGGTATCGAGAAAAATGGGTTGAACATTATTTCTAAGATGAATGACTTCACTTTTTGTGTGTTTTTTTTTCTTCTGAGAAATGTTTATGCCAACAAACGAAACATTGTTTCTCAGTTGAATAATTTAATAGGATGTCACACACGTTAAATAAAAATCGAAATTACGACTCTCTGTATTTTTACTACTCATGTAAACGTATATATCTATACAAACAAGGTTAGTCAAATATTGTTTCTAAAATGAATGGTGTGGTTATAGCCTTATCACAAACAAAAAATATAATTAAGAGTTATAATTGAAGGTAATTTGGGCTAACTGAGCATTGTTTCTAAGACGAACGGCTCAGCCTTACACCCACTTTGAGCACAAAGAACAAATATATTTATGTATAATTTGACTATTAAATAGTTCATAGATAACTAAACATTGTTTCCAAGATGAATGGTCTAATCACATGCCCAACGAAAAGAGTAGTAGTTGTGCAACCTGTTCGTGTATAACTAAGACCAAGGGTTGAATATTGTTTCTAAGGTGAATGATCTGACTTCATGCCCTATGTAAGATGAGATAAATGGTTAATCATATAAGGATTCAACCAACTTCTTGCATGGAACACAACTTGGAGATTTGGTAAGAGACTTACCTTTGTTGCACATGTTTGTTTGGTTGTAAGTTTAGTCTGAGTTGTCTTATGATACGTAGTAGTTTTAGGTACTCACCATGTGCTGGAGTCATAAGAGTTAATGCAATTTTTATTTTTTCAAAGTTAGGATGTTCTGACTTTAAATATGGTTTTGTATAAATTTTCGAAAGATATTTTCGATAGGGGAGGTGTTGACGAAATGTCTACAAAACTAGAAAGTTAGTAAAATTTTGTCTGTGCAAAATTCAAACTTTTTTTATCCTAATTATATATCTGACTAAGTAAAAATCTTGAAAGCCTAGTTCGCTAGCAGAAGTGATGCTCAAACTTTAGTTAAATTAGAGAGTTAAACAAATTTTGACTGTGAAGTCAAAATTATTTTTAGGATTTATATTTAGCTTTGTATAAATTTTAGAAAGCGTACGGGAAATATTGCCAAAATTTATATAAATCTAAAAGAGTTAGTTAAAATTAGCATTTGCAAAACTCAAACTTTTATCTTCAAATTATGTATGACTTAGCATAAATCTTAGGAACTTACTTCTTTAGAAGGAGTGCTGCCTAAGTTTTTGCTAATTAAGAGAGTTAAACAAAATTTTGACTCTATAAGGTTAATACCTTGTTTTATATTATATATTTGATTAGTAGGAATTCTAGAAAGATACTTTTGTTAGGGGAAGTGTTGCCGAAATGTTTCTAGTTAAAAAAAATTATACTATTTTTACTAGGAAAAACTTTGACAATCTACGTTGTATAGGGGAAACGTTGCCAAAATTTTCTTAATTTTCTAATACCAATCAATGATAAGTTTTAAATTTAATTTTGTGAGGAGTTGGATGAGATGTGATGTGAACTTTTATTCTCTGTACACTTAATATAACTTTGAATATTGATCAATGTTGTGTAACAGGTCATCGTCACTCACTTTGATTCAAGGTTGACTGATTTTAACCCGATCCTACGAGGATCAACATTTTTTGTTATCATTGTACCAAGTTGGTTATCAATTTGTCCGTCTCCAACTCATTTTGGCAACTCAACATAAGGTCTTAGCCCGTATGGGTTAAAATATTTCTTTAGGTTTTAACTAGACTTTTATTACGTGGTCATTTAAAAATAACTGAGTACTTTCTTTGTGGAGGTTGGACAAGGGTTGGGGCTTGCGTGAAATAAGGCAAGGGGTGTGAGTGCAAAGAGTTGTTGAAGTTGACCCAATGTAGTGTGTGATCTATCGATGTGGAATCTTTGCATAATTGCATATATGCTTTGTGATTTGAAGCCAAGACTTGACTTGCCTGCGATTATTTAACATATATGGAAGGAAGTCACACACTGTGATTGTGAGAGTGAATGCATCATGTTTAATTTTTCTTTATATTTATATTCTGCATATTCGCGCGGTCTACCCTGACCGTGCGTAAGGATTCAATGAATCTAGTTCGAGAGAAAATGAAAGATCCCTTTTACTTTTTGCTTGTTAATTTTTTTATGATTGGACGTTGAGGTTCGTGGCGGCTGTTAAATTCAAACCTTTTGACTTGTTCCAAGACTCCGAAGATGGACTACTGTTCCCAGAGTCAGAGGCGTTTGGCCGCCACAAAGGGTCAAAGCTCGGGTAGGACCCGCTGTCGAGCGCATCGACCCTCCCGCGAGCGAGGGCCCTTCCCGCCGCGTCACGCAGAAGAAACTTAAATTTTCAACTTTTTGATAACTCGGGGACGACACGGTAACCCCCGTCGATCCTTCGCGGCTCCGGCCGAGTGCGCCAGTTGTACATCCCGCAGTCCCCTACGACATAATAGGTTCTCGCGGGGCACAACTTCCCTTCCGTAAGGGGCTGTCACCACCCTCAGGGGCGCATTCCCGCCAAGCTACCGACCCACGTGCGAAGACTTTTATAATGCAATTGCGGAGGTAGGCCGACCGAGGGCGTTTGCTCGTTCATTGTAGCATAAGTACGCATGGTTGAACGCCAAAGTGGACCCGAACGTCGTCCGTTCCTAGGGCGCTGATCTCCCAGGAATTGGATTGGCATCGATCAACTATGATGTGATAACCTAAGCATAAGGAAATCTCAATCAATCCTAGTCCCTTCCTTCAAAGACAATCAAGAGTTGCTCAACCAAAACACTTTCAAATGAAGAAGACTCAGATCAACATAAGTTGACTTATCTTCTAAAATCGATTCATACATAATACAATCATGCATACCACTCGTTCAGATCAAATCGACAAAGGCTGACTTGGTTTGTCATTCAACGACGAGCCATAATGAGTTGAGTCGACTTCAAATAATACTTATCAACAAAAGGATAAAATCATGATTAACATGCATGGCGACACTTGAATAGCGTCTGATCGAATCATCTCTACTTTGTCTGCCAAATGGCTGGGCTGTCATGAATTTTTGACTTGATGAGGTGCATTGCCAAGTTCTTTCATTCCATATCACACTGACTGCTAGCAAAGAAATGCTGACATCCCAACTTCCAAGCAAAGTTAAGATGCTATTGCTCTAGTGATGACTGCACTTTCATTCTAACTTTGGTGTGAGTTCCATCTGCAAGTAATCCGACTACCACTGTACAATCCCAGCGACCGACTTGAACAATTGAACACTGGATGCCCCATTAAGGACGAGAATCCGCTTTCAAATTTTATTGGTTGCCTTGTCCTCTTGGACAATAATGATTCTTTCCGTCCCACGAATGATGAAGTACCCGTCTTCATCCTAAGAATCTTTAAAGCGTTGCTCGAGTTGCAACTTCTTATCAACCCATCTCAACTTCCCCAGGTTTGCACTTCTTATGGTGCAAACCTATCCGTGAAGCTAGTGCCTACTCGCACCCCATCCAAGACTAGCAAGTACACAAATTGGGCTTCTTCTGGCGCCAGTTTCCCATACGAAGTGACTCCTAAGACGGCCACCAGAGGGGTATACTATGACAGTTCCCCTTAACGCGAGGCGTCAAGAAACTTAAGACCCTTCTGTGAATAGGCGTATATCCTTTCCCTAGGAGGTGGTCTGGGATACCGTCCGAGCGAACCTCGAATCTCAGAAGAAACTTAAGGCCCTTTTGTGAATAGGCGTATATCCTTTCCCTAGGAGGTGGTCTGGGATACCGCCCGAGCGAACCTCGGATCTCAGAAGTCGGGCTGGCTTCACCACAACAGCATGGTATTTCCCCGCATGAGCGGTCCACTCCGAGTCGTTAGCAGGGCCGACTCCTAAGGCAGCGAACCCCCGCCTCAGATGCCTCATAGGAAAGGGAAAGACATCTACCACGACAGACAAAATTGTCCCTTGTCGCCTGACGTTAAGGGTAACTTAGACAAAGAAAAGAGATCACAGAAGAGAAAACCATTCAGACAGACGGGCATAGACAGGGAGGGTCATTCGGGAAAGAACGGGTAACCTCATGAAGAAGTCTATGTCCAATTGATTTTTTCTCCTTCTTTGTGTGGTCGCTTTGTTTCACGTCGATTATTAACTTCCCATCCTTTTTGGATACAAATAAGTCAGCGACAGAAAACAAACACCATTCTCTCATTGCCATAATTGACATGGTCAGATTCCCTTTTTTCAGGCATCCATCTACCTACCTGCACATCAGATCAAACAGCAAGTTAACAAGAAGACGATGCAATCCCAAACTCATTTCAGACTTCCATTCATACGTGCAGACACACATTTCCTCTACCTTTTCAGTGAACATTCAAACAACAGGGTCAAACAAGTGTGGGTTCACACAAGTGTGAATGGGTCTGAGCCAAACAGACCAACTGACTGACTGACCTTAAGTGAAGTTGATGTCTTGTTCACTCAAGAAAACCGTATAAACTCTCGTCTTCAGATGAAAAAACTACCACAACGAGCCGTCAGCAAAGTGATCCACACCACTCCCTTGTGACGACCGCCTGCCACAATACCCTCTCAACACACAATCACCTCTCAATAATCTGATGGCGTCTCAGCGTCGCCGTCACACCAACTGCACCACCACGCCGTTGTCGTCAATACCAGAAGTCGCTGCCACAAAATGTCCCTCACAGTCAAGACAACCCGGGGAGTCTCACGCACCACTGTCGTTAATCATGATGCTGCCATCAACCACCACTAGCACCACCGCGACACCATCACCAGCGTCAACGTGTTGCCGCCGCAGTATGCGGACAACATAACGTAAACACTCACTCAAAAAAAACACTCCGCCACTTCGACGACACTTACCCTGTGTCAATGCCTCGCCGCCGCAAAAAAATGAGCAGTGTTTTTGCGCCACCATCCAAAACACACTGCTGCCACCGTGCAAAACGGGCAGCTCTTCAGCGCCACCACCTACAACGCACTGCCGCTGCCGCAAAAAATGGGCAATACTTCCGTGCCACCGCCAAAAAGTGCCGCCGTTGCCGTGCTGAGCGGACAACACCCCCCCTTCGTTTCACCAAGTGCAGCGACAACTATAACTACCCTCACTCCCGCGCTCTCTGCAGACCTCCAACGCTTCTCTCTCTTCCCCTCGCTGAAATGGCGGCTATGGCTATGTTTCACAGCTATGGCCACCTCCAGCAGTCCTCCCCCCTCTTTTGCAGACCTCCACTCAACTCCTCACTTCACTGACAGCTCCTCCTCCAGCAGCCAATATTCACCCATGCGAAATGCTAGCAGCACCAGCCACAAATGAATGCTGGTTGGCTGACTGCTGGCTGTTTTATAACTGGCTGGAGGTTGAGGGCAGTTGCTTTGCCCCCAACCAAAATTTGGAGTGAGGCATGACCCTTGATCTCAAACGCGATCAAGGGTTGAGAATCTTGATGTTCCCCTAGGGGAACCAAGTTCCAGGCATTAGTAATGCACCTGGCCGCTACCCCTGGCCAGATGCAGCCTTAAATGGCTGTATAGAGCCAAGTAGAGTAGACAGTTGAAGTTCAACAGTCTATTATCAGCTCAAAGTCCAGATGCTTCTACTCCTGCATCTGGCCCTGCGCTGCGATTAGATTCGCGACGCTCTGTTTTTTTTTTTTTTTTTTTTTTTTTTTTTTCMCCCTTCTTCTCCCAGTTTTCCTTCTTTTCTTTTTCTTCTTTTTTCTTTTTTCTATCCTTGTATCTGCTCTACCCCTGTTGTCGGTGCGAATACCCTTACAAGGGTATCCGCCCTGTTTTTTGCAAGTAACAAGAAATAAGTTTGGTTTAAAGTTTAGATATACCACGCGAGGCGCGACCGTGTCTGTGATTTACATTGACGAGATGGTTGACTAGAGTGTGTGGGCGCACAGACTTCAGGCGCGCATGATCTGTTTTCCCTTTTGATGGTTGTGAAAGTCGGCGTTGGTCGTCGACCATATTTTTATATTTCGGATTAAATTAGGATTAAAAAGATTTTGTCCCGTGCTTGGGGTGCCTGCCTGTGACCAGTGCGTACGTACAGAGGGCGACATCGACAACCGTGTGATTTTGGAGACGTTTCGGTAGAGCAGCGTGTCGCGCAACAATTGTTTATCTAGGTGTTAGTCAAAACTAGACCCAACCTTGGGCCTAGCACTAGTGGTCAGAGTATCAGACTTTCATCAAAGAGATTCAGGGATCGAGATCGAGTGGCGACGACACGGAAATATCAAAGTAGCGTGAGTGGACCGAGGGGTTAAGGGCCCAACAGGGCTATCCCCATTGATTTTGCCATCGGCGACGTCAGATCGGTGGTGACATTTTCTAAGTAAATCATTTTAGCGTCATATTTCTATTATTTTCTTTTTTATGACCATGAGTTGCTTGACCCGGACGCGATGCCGGATTCAATGGTCGTCACGACGGTCGAGGACCTTGGGTGCGCACCTCGTTCGACGGTTCCGTGTGTTCAGGATACTGGCGAAGGTCCTCTGTCACATCGTTGCTGAGAACCGGGCACGGTCAGGGTTCGAGTTTGTAATTGTACTTGAGGCAAAAGGGCCGGTAACGTTGACTGTATATGACCTACGCTTCGGGTGAGGTGAGGTCGCCTGGGGGTGTGTTGTATTCGCAGGATGGCCTAAGGTGCGACCAAAAAACTGTTTTCGTGACTGCGCCGGAGTTACTCCGTGGCAACCACGTCCGTGCTCAAGCCCCCAACGAGGGAACCTGCGGGAGCTGCACCCGCCAGCAAGTGCGATACCTGCCACAACAGGCAGGCGATATGGGTCAGGTGCCAGCCGGTAGCATCAGGGTCGGGCTTTGTCGATGGGTCGATCACATTGCCTCTCCTCTGGTCTGTCGGCAACGCGGCAACCGATGAGCCCCTGAAAACAGGAGGCCTAACCCAAACGCGCGAAGACCGACGCCACGTGGCTGCCCTCAAAGACCCGACTCATCAGAATCACAGCCATTCTGGGCAAACCCCTCCTCGAACCGCCGTCCCCAAAACAGACGGATCGGACGGCCTTGAATGCACTGCGCATGCCATCTGCCGCACGACCGGAAGATAACCGCCCCCTCAGGCATATTGCACCCGTGCCCCTGAAACCCTGCCACAGGAGATCTCAGTTCTGACCTGGGACTCCACCCCCACTTTCCCAAAAATCCATGGCACACCCGTTGTCGCACTTCCAGGCCCACATCCCACCCCGATCAGGAAGTCACGCTGGGCGTGAGGTTGGGCGTCACACCGACGAGCTGACCTCCACCACATAGTTCGCGGGATGAGAACAGCAGCCACAACCACACAACGGACACCTTCCTCAACTCTTCCTCCTCTCACGACGAGCCGACCTCCACCTATAGTTCACAAGAGGAGGAAGAGCAGAAACCAGGTGAACTCACCATCCTCAAGCCACACCCAATAAGTGCAATACCAACCCCACAAACCTCTTTCCTCTCTCCGGCAAGACTTATAATAGCTAAGCCACCATCTTAGCTGCGGCTATGCCCTAATCCAATCCCACTAGCTAGCCCTCCTCACCAGCAGGACGCAATTTTACCAATCATAAACTATCCCCCCCAACCCAGGTACCCCGCAGCCTCAAAACATTTGGCCCGCAAACAGCAACAAAGAGGTAGGTACAATCTCCAAAAGAAAATTCCACAAGACACAAAAAACGAATTCACTTCAAAAAAGTAAGATTAAACACTTCAAAGAGTCACAATAGAAACGGTTTTCCTACAACTAAAATCAGAATACAATTAGAATACAAACTACTTCAATTCCTCAATTAGAGGGTCAATTACAAAACTATAAAGTAGACATATATGATCCAGAGAAGCATAGGAATGATAGATTTTGATATCCAAGAAGGATTTTTTAATAAATTCTCAAACCACAGTTTGAAAATTATTTCGCAAAAAAATTGGTAAATTTTTTAGAAGATCTATACGAATCACCCACGGACGCGTCCGGGGGGTCAAGCTCGGAGGGCGGCCGTGATCACGGCCGCCATAGCTCCGGCCGCGGTTGGGTGCGGCCGCGACTTTTAGGGATTTTTTTAGACTTTAAAAAATTCTCAAAAAACAAAACAAAAAATATGGGGTTGTAGTCTTGTAGATCTTTTCGAGATCTAAATTGCACAATTTTTTATTTTATTTTTTGACTTCGTCTTCAAATTTTAAAAATTCAAAAACTAATTTTCCTGAGGCAAAAGCTGTTTTTTTTTTTTTTAAAGAAAAAAAAAACATGAAACGTATGTGATTTTTTATTTTAAATTCAGTAACGTTTTTGGATATGACCACAAGGCAAAAGTTGTTCAGTATATTTTTCTGCATAACATATTTGTTTCTCATAATTTTTTGATTTTTTTTTTTTTTTTTTTTTTTTTCATGGCCGCGGACCGCGACCATGGCCGCGGGGTCGCGGCCTAGGCCACGCATGGCCGCCTCGGGGGGGGATTCATAGTATAGGAAATCATTCCAAATCATACTTGGGGATTTCATAACAAAATCGAAATCATTTCAAGACAGAAACGATCATACGTCTATTAAAATCCGAATTAAATTCTAATTTGTAGGTAACAACATCAGACTGCTAATTAGGATTTTTTTTTTTCCAATACTTAAGATCAGATCAGGTTCTAAAGAACTAGTATGCAATCTAAAACTTGCTTCAATTACTAGGAAGAGGAGAACTCTCCCCTATTTTAATCCATCCCATTGTCACGCGTCCCTACAAGCGCCCCCTCTACTCTTCCTCCTCTAGCGATGAGCCGACCTCCTCCACCACATAGTTCGCTAGGGGAAAACGAATAGAAAGCCAGCTCCCAGAAACGCATAACAAATCAATAACATGCCATCTCCCTCCCACGACGAGCCGACCTCCTCCACCACATAGTTCGTGAGATGGAAATCGTTAGAACCACTCCCCACAACCCCCCTCCTCCCCTAGTGTTGAAGCAAATAATACAATCATGCCAACAACTCTAAAATTCAATCAGATCAAAATCAGATCAAAATCAGGGGATTATTAGTAATTATTTGAGTATGAGCCAGCCAATCCACTCATGGGCAGGACTATAACCCTAAGAGCTTTCAATCAATGAGAAACCTCCATTCCCACTTCCTCAATAACCCCAACTTACCTCTTCTCCCTCAAACCCTACCCCACCGTCTTCTGTGAAGGAGAGACTCCCTCCCTCCCACTGCTAGCCACTAGGCTTTATGACAATACTAGCATTGAAGACTTCAATCGGCCATCTTCATCCCCCCAAGAAGAATCGAAGACAGTGCAACACCTCCTCGCTAAAACCGTTGGCGAGCCACCACCGGAGGTTCAAGCCTTCATAGAACTTTACTTACCATACTGTTGAGGAAGAAGGGGAAAATTCTCGACCACCCACTTGAAAAACCTTCCTCTCCCTCTCCCTCTGCGTGAGACCCAATAGAACCCAAAGCTGAAGCTCTCCCCAGTCACCATAACTCACCTGCCCATGTGGAGTCGCCGATCGAACCTCGTCACTTCGCTCCAATAGCGCTCCTCGGTGCCATACCCACCATGCCTTACTCCCTCGCCATGTACTCCCTCCTGCCACCACTCACCGACCACTCACACCACTATGACACCGCTGCCATATGAAACGCGAGGTTCGGAACGGGCATTCTTGGTCGGACCGGGCGCAGCGCTCCCGGTAGTACTGCGCCCTTGCCTCACTCTCCGAACATTCTTGTGCAAGGCAAATTCGAATTTTGTCCTTGTGGCTCTGGGATTCAGCGGGCGTGGTCTTTTTTTTTTTTTTTTTTAAACGGGCCCTTATAGTCCTGGCTCCTTATCCATTCTGGGGAGCGTCAGTCCGGTTCCTTTCCACTGACAAGTCAAAAATTGAGATACATGGTGAACACTCTCACGCTTCCTTCCGTCTGCCCGAAGGAACCCTGACCAGCATTGATTGCTCCCTATCCGGAGGATTGATTGTCAGCTTGCCATGCCACTTTTCCTTTCAGAATCTATTGCGACTATGTCGGTTGATTCGTGTAAAGCGAGAAAAAAGGAGAGTTGTCTAAACTGTTGAGATGAAAATCCCAGTTTGCCCATCATTGGTGCACCGTCCTTGTTGGAGGTGAGCTGTGCCATTTCTTCCAAATCAATCTGTTATCTGTCACAGTTGCAATCTTTCCCTGAAGAAGTCAGTTTCTCATGAAGTTCCGTCTCTTGATGGCTATCCTTTGTGGTCTGCCTTTCGTTGCTGATATCACCTCCCTCCATCTGGCTCGAATCTCAGTTTCGACCATTCCCAGCAAAAGTACCCACATTTCTTCTCTTGCCACCTCAATTCCTTCGATAGTCTCGATAGATCTCCTTTTCCAGATTACCCATAGAGCCAGCTTCTTGAGCAGGTGAAACCATACTTCCTTGCCAGCTTTGAGATTATTAGTATTGTTGGAAAGGAGCAGGATGTTCAGGGGGGTTGTGGGCGGAGGGGGTGATGAGAAGAGGAGGGACCATAGGTCGTGCTCCTTGTTCCATATCCATGCTGCTTTCGTGCAGTACAGTAGGCAGTGGGGTATATCTTCCGAGATGCTATCTGTGCATAGCCTGCAAAGCTCAAAGTTGTCAGGGTCCGTATGTTTCCTCCTCTTGTGGAGCCACTGATTCACCGACAACGATGTGTGTGCTAAGAGCCACTGCATGCTTCGAATCCTAACCGGTCTAATGGTCAGGTACTTCGTCCATGGGATGAAAATGGAACCCGTTGGATCCAGATTCAAAATCTCCCTCCACTTTCCTTTGAGTCTGGGGTCCGGGTCTGTGGTTTGCAGACCCAGCTCATAGCCGAATTTGACATCGTAATCAAATATCGTTCTCGTTCTCTCGGTTTTGCCCTACTTCCAAACCCACTCTTTCGGGTCGAATTCCTGGTCTGAAATGCTGAGGTCCGGTTGGAAGATTTTCCAAGGTTTAGACTTTGAAACCCTCACTTTTCTCAGTCGGAAGGTTTGTAGTGTGTCGCACTGGGGATCTTTGTTATGGATTTCCAGCTCTTGTAGGTTGTGATTAACTATTGGGTATGAGTAGAATTTAGATAGGTAGCAGAGTGGATTGGTTCGAGAGACGAATCGGTATGCTCTAGTAGGCTGGGTTTGGGAGATGAGTATGCCCCAATCCTCGGATCTCCACGAGAAGTCCTCCCTTAGGAGGGAGAGTCATTGTACTCGGATACTATTTTGGATCAACGTTAAGTTTTCAGCGAGGGAGTGACAACCTTTTAAGACATTTCGTAGCTCCTATTCGGTAGCCCATCGTCCTTGGTCCTCTGCCGAGATGTGTTTCACCTGCCACACACCTTTTTCCACCTAGGATAGCCATCTTCGGTCTTTTGTGCGTAGTGCCCATGTCCCTCCACTAGGGTCGGTGGCCCCAGGGTTGTAGAAGAGATGTTGTCTTAGGATAGCCATTTTCGGTCTTTTGTGCGTAGTGTCCATGTCCCTCCGCGGCCACGATCTTTGACTTAGGCCCAACTCAAATTTTAGGCCCGCTAGATGAAACCCTTAAATTTGTTTTTTATTTATTTATTAATTTTTATTTATTTTAATTAACAAGAAAAGCGTCACCGGATCCATGCTCAAGGAACGGAACAGAGGCGTGTCGTTGTGGACCTCTGAAGCGGGCACGGGAGGTGACAGACGCCACTGCCTCTGACTTCAGCGAGCGGCAGACGTCCTCCTCCCTGGGTTTCCTCACAATGGGATGTCGGGGGTGTCAGGAGATACTGCACCTTACTGCAGGGCCGGAACGGGTTCCAGGGATCTACAAGGGAACAGAGGATTGTCAGTCAGAACGGGTTCTCCTCCCTATGACGTCTGCGTCAACACGACTTTGGAGGACACCAATCGTGTCACCTTCCAGCCTGCCCATCTTCCCGTTGACCAACATATTTGTTGCAAATTGGACACTGATTTCCTGTTACTTGTAAGGGTCTTTACTGATCTGTTTCTTCTCCTTGTGCCAGTTGGTAAGGTATTGTCTCCATCATGTGCATAAGATCAGACCTTCCCAGACTTCTTGTGTCTATACCGCCTGGTTATTTACTGCATTTTTTCATCCTTTTTTCCACATCACCCGGAGGACTAGGCGCCTCACTCGTTTCAGCAGTTCTAGCCGATAGTTTTGCAGCCCCTTGGGAAAGAGAAATCCGGTGAGTAGGGTGTTGTCGAGGCCAAGGACTAGACCCACGGTGATCGCTGGCAGCAACAACCGATGGTTGTCCTTTCCTACCCTTCCCCACATTAATACTCCTAGCGCACCCCCTATCCCTACTATCCTATCTCAATGTGACCAGCACTGAGGACAATCACCCTACCAGTATTGAGGGCAACTTGGACCAGACAGCAGTGACAAGCACCACGGTTGGGCAACCCCCCAACCCTAGTGGGAACATAAGCGGACAAACCTTGCCATACTGAGGTTTTCCGAATGGCTTTCTACGGGTTGCGGACCTTCTCCCATACCTGTTGGGCCTTGGAGCATTGGATACGACAACATTGGATACGACAGCATTGGATGCCTTCTTTCTTCCTCTGCTCACAGGTTGTGTAGAGCTCCCTGTCATTATCCCCGATGATTTGGGCTCGTCTTAGGTTCAGCCAGGTGTTCACCAGGAGTGCCAAGTATGTTATGATCCCACTGCAGGCTTCTTATCCGTCCATTCCTTATATTGAGAAGTCCAGTTGATGTAGCTTATTGGTTAGAGCACCAATTTGAAATGCACATTGTGGTATAAGGTTGCGGGTTCAAAACTTCACAACCTTGCGCATGGACACCGGCAGGGCTGCATTGCACCCCCCTCTCATCCCCCCCGTCCAATTCACCCATTGCAATGGTTAACCAATAGGAGCTGGTCCTTGTCCGGGGGCTCACGAAGGGTGGATGACCACTCACCGGAAGGAAGGGCAAAACAGGACCTTCAAGTCGACCCGTTATGGCCAGCAATGGTTAAACTATGGAGAGAAAGAGGGCCGCACCACCCAGATGGGAAGAAGTAGGTCGCCAACCACTTTTCGGAAACCCGAACATCACGGACGAAACAGGCAACCCCTTCTCCCCTCAAGGGACCTCCAAATGGAGGCAGTGGGTCAAAAAAGGGGTGTACACAGTGGGCCACCTCTGGGATGGCCAGGCAAGGAACTGGAAATCTGAGCACTTTCTGAAGAACCCTCTCAGAACCCTTAAAAAATATGGCCTCTTGCATGACAGAGCTACAAGAAGTCATACCTTTGCCTGGATTCAAGACGTCAAAACGGGACCAACAATACAACCAAAGATTGGGTGGTGCTCACACAATCTATGCCCATCCCCATGGCGGTGTATGAGGTGCAGAGTAGCAACAATGGGAACACAAACTTACACGTCCACTGCCCGACTTTGCCCAGGGAATGCTGGTCTGCAATATACAGACAAGAAGACCTGGACATACAAAGTCTAGCATCCGAGCTAACTAGAATCGAAGTAGTAGGGAACTCAAAGGATGGACTCTATCTCTACGAGCCATCCATCCCCCTCAGCGACCTACCATTCGACCCTGCAGAATGGAAATGGTCATGGGGTGACTCTCAGACAATGGACTTGCGGCAATACACTGTTAAGAACGGTTATCGGATAACCCGAAAATGAGTACAAGTGACACAACAAATCATCCATCGTTGGGAAAGAGACTCCCCACTGGAAACGTGGGACTTCCAACACTTCAAATGGACCCCTTTTTTGCACATCAAGCCGACTAATCACAGAGCACTGCAATGGCAGATCATACATAGATGCCTGCCAACTCCGGATTGGCTAACACCAAGAACCGACTTAAAGGTAAAAGGACAACTCTCCCTGCGCCAATTCCACACCACGGAAAAGAGCTACCTTGGAACACTGTCTATTAGACTGCCCAATGGTGGCACAAGTCTGGAGCTGGTGGGACGCCGCCTGACACTATCTCCCCGGGGAACACCTGCCATGGGACGTTCGTACTCTTCTGCTGGGAGGTCCCCCAGAGGGGCGAACAAACTGGACACCTTTTATGATAAACCTGTTCACATACTCCAGACTAATGGTGTTAATAGCAGCTTGGAGGATGCGTTGTGCGTACGAAAGGAAACGACATGACTTTAGTTGTATGCAAGCACGGGCAACAATCATAGATACTATCACAGCCAATACCCAGGAGGTCTGGCTGCAATCTGAGCTACGTAAAGAACCAGATGTGGCTAGAAAACGACACATAGTGGACGCTACGCTGGACCCCATTCCAGCAAGTGCTGCTCCCCACTAATAGATGGAGCCCTCCAATAGGGGAGCCACTTGAGAAGGATGCTCTTATCACCTTCTCAAGTGGCAGTCCCCCCCACATGAGGTTAAAAAAAAAAATAATAATAATAAAAAATAAAAAAAACGAGTGACGCATGGTTGGACACCCCCCCCCTTGGGATGACGCAGGTTAGCTATTACAGACACTGCATGCGCACCACCCAAGGGGTAACTCATGGTTGTTGTACGTTGGGACTGGCGATGGTAGGGTATCCTTATGTTCTTGGTTTATGGGTGTTCATGCAACTGCTGGGTGGTTTGTACAGTCTGGTTTACTCGAGCCCAGCCGAGCACAACTACAAACTATTTCGCAGTATATGTCAACAGGAAAGAGCATTAGTAGCCTTGTTCAAAATAACAACAAATCATTTGCTCATCTCGGCACCGGATAACCAGGTGGAGTTCTTTCTATTCAACGAAATGTTTAGAATCAGAGTTATTTTTATCTCGGCAACCATTGGGTGGAGGGCATTTCATCCTCAATGCCCCATTCCAGATCTACCCTTTGACCCAGATGAATGAGTATGGCAGATGAGTACAAGGAGTCAGCCACAAACTCTACAATCCCTAAAGGTTAAGGCAACATATCGTCTGATTAGACCTCGGGTGGATGTGGCATCTGTAATAAGGGACCGATGGACCAGGCATTTGAACATTGATATACAGAGTATCTGAAATATGAAATTTTTTAATCAACTGAAAAAACGATCTGCTAAGTTTTCCTCGCTACAGTGGCAAATACTTCATTGATGTCTCCCAACGAATGATTGGCTTATTGATCACACCAATCTATAGCAACGGGGTTTGGCTCTCCCATGATGCAAAACATGCCTATCTGTCTTCCCCAACAAGAGAATCAGAGAAACAATTGAGCATGTGTTCATTCATTGTCCTAGAACGGGGTTATTATGGAGAAGATGAGACTGTGTGTGGAGAAGACTGACAAGACTTGTCTGGCCATGGGATTGGAAAGTCATCCTACTGGGTCAATGGGAACCACGGGGAATGCAGCTTTCATAATTTCAGACGAATTTGTTCGAACTTGGTCGAAAGGCCATTCTATAGGCATTATGGTATAAGAGGTATGTATATGAAAGAGAAGATGTAAAACTGGAAGGCAAGAAATTCGCTGAACTAATTATTCAATTTGTACAGACAGAAATACAAGCACACTGGTTAGTGGTTCGATCTAAGATACAACAACTTCATCAAAAAAAAGATATAAGCAACTGCATTCAAAAATTCAATCAAGATTGGCTGGGGGGAACTGAAGGAGGGTGCTTGGGATAAATGAAATGGTCGGGGAAGGAAGAACAGAAGGAAACTCTAAAGCGAGACTTCCTCCTGTGCTTCAGAGACTGTCTTTTGCTTCCTCCAGGAACCACACTCGGATCTCCGGAATGTTTTCCTGACCCCTTCCCCCCGTCGAAGTTAGCAATGGTGGATTTGCAGTGGTATCCTCAATGAAGTATGAATGCATTACTTATTGGACCTCCGAGGCATCTTGCAGTCTGGTGCAATCTCTAGGAAATTTTGTCCCCATTGTCGGTCCGTTCGTTAGACTTATTCTCAGGAGGTATTTTCTACTAGGTCTAATAGTTGTACCAAGCGGCCTGGTTGGGCTGAAGAGGCAGTCTTTATCTTCACACATCTTTATTCATAAAGAGACAAATGCTATGTATATGGGACGCTGGACCCGGTTTCCAGCAGGTGACGATCCCCACCAATAGATGGAGCCTCTCCCTAGGTGTTAGTGGTGTCTGCTCTTACCAGCAACACTAACAATGGTAGGGGTGTTTAAAAAAAAAAAAAAAAAAAAAAAAAAAAAAAAAAAAAAAAAGCTAGGTCATCTGCACGATTGACATGAGGTTCTGTCTTCGATACCAGATTATGACTTAGGGCTGGTCATACTGCTAGTACGTAGTCAAGGGTTGAGGCTGGCATAGCAGTTCCTTAGTACGGGATGTCGGGGTTGTATACTGCACTTTACCGGGGGGCCGGAATGGGCTCCAGGGACATACGAGCGAACGGAGGATTGTCAGCTCTCACAGTTTATCATACAACACAGGGTTGATAGAGTCTCCAGGGTCAATAGATATAGTCCATGATTCACGACTTAGGGTTGGCTATCCTCCTAGTACATAGCTTAGGGTTGAGGCTGGCATAGCAGTTCCTTAGTACGGATGTCGGGGGTGTCGGGAGATATTGCACCTTACCGCAGGGCCGGAACGGGCTCCAGGGATATACGAGGGAACAGAGGATCCCCAGCTCTCCCTACCATGAACACAATAGAACACTGTAATACACAAATAAATCTGGGTTGGCTATCCTCCTAGTATGTAGCATAAGGTTGAGGCTGGCATAGCAGCTCCTTAGTACGGGATGTCGGGGGTGTCAGGAGATACTGCACCTTACCGCGGGGCCGGAACGGGCTCCAGAGATATACGAGGGAACAGAGGATCCCCAGCTCTCTACCATCAACACAATAGAACACTCTAGTAACATAATGTAACGCTGTGCACCCTCATGAAGACCTGTAGTAGCATGTTCATACCTAGCTCCCGAAGTCCCTGTGCAATCGGGCTTGCACGGCGTCTGCTGCAACCACTGCTGAGCAAGGGGGTAGGTCTCTCTTCTTAGCCCGGGTGCCTGCAACCGCTCTGGTCAGGTCACTCAGCCAAGATGGTAAAGGGTGATGGTCCCGGGTGGTTAACACTAGGGTACGACAGGGGGGATGGGGGTGCGCCAGGGCAAAAATGATGAGAGGAAGGGTGGGTGGGGTCTTCAGAGGGGTTCAGCTGGACAACCGAGTGACCGAGTACTGTGGGTAACTGTCACCACCTCTACAACAACCTGGGTTTTCAAAAAAAAAAAAAAACAAACAAACAAACAAACAATATCGTGTTCCGTGGTATCTTGGGCAAGATTTTGATGGGACCAAACCGATGTTTTGCCCACCTTTGTGTTACTACTTCCTGAATGTGCATAGACCGTCTCCTGAGTCTATTGCCGAGTCTCGTGGTATATTTTGGTAAGTTGATCCTTTGTTTCATGCCCCCAACCTGAGTCTTTAATTTCCAGGTCCACTCCACTGGGTCAATGTGGTGGGTTTGTATATTGTGTATTCGTCATCATCTATTACTCCGCTTCTCTCTAGCAGCTGCCGCCTGACCACCACATGTGCCCTGCAGGTTTTGTTAACTGTGATCGTCCATTGGCCCAGCTCCACGATATCATACATTCCCATCAGGCACCATTGCTGACCCGGGCCCACTTTCTCCATGAAGGAGACGACCGTCGTAGGGCGGTCCTCCAGGTCCCAGGTAGTCCATTCCCGTGGGTCCATTTTGGGCTTCGTTTCAGCATCGATTTCCATTCTTCTGGGATGGATACGAGGATGACGTTCAGATTCTGTTCCATGTTATGGCACCCCTTCAAGGCTTCCCTGAGCTCGTGTATGGTTTTCCAGCGTCTTTGCTCGTCCTGGCATCCATACATGTTTTATCTGCCAAACTCCTTTTCCGAGCCGCGAGCCCCCGTCTCCTGTCCTTGGCTGTTGCGGTCCAGGATTTACCACACAGGTTTGTCAGCCATTGGTTGCAGAAGAGGAGTCCCCTGAGTTTGGCAAAATAAGTTAAGGCTCTGTAGGCCATCACTCTTCTCCGTTCTTGGTCTTAGGAGAAGAGCAATGACGCAGTACAGAGCCCGGACTTGTTTCGCCGAACTAATGTTTCTCCCGAATCTTGCGTGCCAGGCCTCAAGAGGTTTAGATGCTTGTCCTCAGGTGGCACGTCGAGAGTGTGAGTCAGAGTTGGCGACAAAACTTTTTTTAAGTTTTGACACTCGCAAAAATGATTCGGGATGGTGGTACGAGCAAACACTTCTAATCACTCAGCTGAGACTCCAATCTATTGGTGGGGAGCGTCACCTGCTGGAAAACGGGTCTAGCGTCCGTGATACATAAGATTGGCTACGAAGCTGGCCACAACCGAACATAATTCACGCGGCCTGGTTTGCCTTCATGTGATGGAGATAAAAAA
The DNA here is from genome assembly GCA_003427395.1 of Chara braunii. Taxonomy (NCBI): domain Eukaryota; kingdom Viridiplantae; phylum Streptophyta; class Charophyceae; order Charales; family Characeae; genus Chara; species Chara braunii. The sequence goes on from BFEA01000233.1 coordinate 136,801, forward strand.
AAAAAGGGTAACTTCAGTAAAGTCACAAAAAAGAGTTATAATTTGCACTATGGGGGAAGATACAGTTTGCAATTGCACTTCGGCCACCTCACCTGGCCAGAGAGTTGGGTTGTATACATTGCCTGAACTGCAATTCGAAACTTTATCTTGACCCATAGTGCAATTATAACTCATTTTTGTGACTCCCGCCTAGTTTCCCCTATTTCTACAATGCAGTTTGAGGTTTACTTCTCGCAGCATCGACTACATCGTAATAGAGCGTATGCACAACACCACGTGCTACAGACCTCCTCCTTATGCCACTGAGTCTGTGTTCATTAAATACTCTACTCTTCCCTAGTTTGCTTTCATGTGATGGACTCTTGCCGTCAGTACGTGCAATCGGATGGGATGGGGAAGGTGCGCGGGCACAATTTTTTTTGTGTTTTTCTGACCCTCAGATTTTATAATACGACAGTGCCCTCGTGTACTGGCATGATTATCGAGGGCCGTGAGCCACAGGGACAGTTTATTGCCCCTGTCAGAATCTCTTAGCCAGTGGTGGGTGCACAAGTTAATTGGAGATTTAAAAAAAAAAAAAAAAAAAAAAAAAAAAAAAAAAAAAAAAAAAAACACCAGTTGTGCCGATAAAGTACTGTTTTTTGTTTTGGAAATTTGGTGCAGAAAAAGGAGGACAGAATTAGCTCATTTGCTGCTTGAAATGCTGTCTGGATTTGCATCCAGATATTGATCATGCAAAAGTGCATCTGCATGGCTAGTTAAGTTCACGTGCTGTCAGATTATTTGTCCTTTCTGAACCTATGCGGGCTTCTTTTTTGTTTATCCTGTATTTCTGGGTGGTGACATTCCTCCCTGGGGCAGTTCAATTCTCTCTCTCTCTCTCTCTCTCTCTCTTTTCTTTTTTGATCCTTTGCTACAGAGAACGTTAGCATGGCCGCTGCGCAAGGATGAGGTGCACAAATTGAGAAATGGTCCAACACCTTTTTTGGTTGGAGGGGCCCTGCTCAGTTTGTAAGGCACACAAATGGCATTCAGGAGGTCTTGGGTTTAATTCCCATTGGCCTCATGTACCTTCCTGGGCAAGCTTGGTGCCTGCCACCTAGAGATAGGCCGTTGGTCCCCCCAAGTGGCATTTAGCGGAGCCTGTTCACATGGGGAGGGGACTGGACGGTGTCGGGCGCATCGGTCCGGCACCGCACGGGGGCAGCGCGGGACCCTCCCGGCCGCGTCACGCAGGAGTTGGTTTTTAAAACCCTTCGTCGCAATATACATGGAGCTTCCACAAGCCGCTCCGGCCGAGTGCGCCAGC
>BFEA01000233.1:154340-173833 GCA_003427395.1 Chara braunii
GGAATGGAGGAAAAGGGGGGCGGGAGGAGGGGCAGGACGAGCAGATAACCAGAGACTATAGACTCCTCTTCAATGATTGGACCAAGCTGGAAGACTCAATCGCATTGCGGCCAAGTGATCATTTCCCCGTAGTCTGGTAGGCAAGGCATGGTATGAGGGAGGGTGAGGAGCGGCTTTATAAGAGCAGTTAGACTGCTAGGGTCTATGGATAGCAATAGGCGGCCCAAAAAAAGGGCTGAAGAGGCAGATCTAGCTGACTAGAATCTACAGTAGAAACCAAGCATGGACGTCTGCATAAACATGTGATATGATATGATGTGCAGGGACGCTGGACCCGGTTTCCAGCAGGTGTCGCTCCCCACCAATAGACGGAGCCACCATGAGAAGTAGTAGTGGTGTCTGCTTTCACCAGCACCACTACCACCTCCTCTGGCCGTTTTTTCAAAAAAAAAAAAAAAAAAAAAACAACAACAACTTCCATTCCACCATTGATCGGGCATACACCAAGCACTTCAATCAGCATCACCAAGCTCGGTCCAAATCCTCTCCCAACTCTTAAGTTCCGTATCTGAAACCAGGGGACTGCGCCCCTGATAGGTTGATAATTCTGGTATAACAGCGACGTCCAGATCCCGCCCGCTGACTGTCCCCACAACACTCTCCTATCCCTCCACAGTCAACCAGGATTACTGACCCCTGTCAGCCGGGACTGGCCCATGGCAGGAGCATGGTAGTGCCCCTCTGCACGTGTCCCCCATAGCGCCCTCGCGCCTTCCTCCCCCACGCGCTGCCACCCCACCAACAAGTTCTGGCACAGCGCCACCTTTGTTGCAGCGACACCAACGTGATCCCCTGTTGCCCAGACGCCGCCTCCTTGGCGGCACGCGTGTGTTACCGCAGCGCTAACGTGGCCGCTGCGCATAGCTTTCTTTTTTTTGGGAAACTTCTGATTTCTCCCTCCTTCAGGCTGTTGTTTTTTTCCCTTTTTTTTTTTTTTTTTTTTGTTAAGAGAATTAGCCCTTGTGTAAACCCTCTATCCCAGCGGTGGTAAGAGAACCGCCAGGATTGAGGATTTCTCTATCGGGCTGCTCCATCTATTGGTGGGGAGCGGCACCTCCTGGAAACTGGGTCCAGCGTCCCATTGATACATCTTATCAGACCAAGATGGTGTTTGTTATTTTCCTGAGGCTGTGGACTTCTCAGACAGTCTCAGAAAATTGTTGTGTCTGGGATGCTGGACCCGTTTTCCAGCAGGTGCTACTCCCCACCAATAGACGGAGTCTCCCTTGGGGTGTTAGCAGTGATTGCTTTTATCAACACCCCTAGCACCGAACCCAAGAGATGTTTCCAAAAAAGGGAAAAAAAAGGACACGCCCTAGTGTGAATGTGCCCTCAGAACAGATCATGCATGTTGCGGTCCGTGTCCAGGTTCATTCTGAGAGGGGCTGTAGGGGATGTGCTGTCTGCTTGAGGTGGGGCGGTGGAGTTTGCAATTGTGCTTTCACCTTCTTTTTTTTTCTTCTTTTTTCTATGCTCTTCTCTCAACTTCTGTTTCTTATCCTTCCAATACCTACTCCTAAGACTATCTAGAGGGGACCCCTGCAAGCATAGTTTCCTCTCTCTGTGAAGGGGAGATTTCATGTTGCCCCTTGCCCCTAATGGTTAGGGTATAGGGTTGGGGCCGCCAGTGGGGGTCTGGCTAACACAAAGACCGAGACCTGCCATTAGCTGTGCCTCCCTTTCTCATCGTCCCCCACCCTTCATCGAGTAGCAGCAGAGGCTATGGCCAACACTCTCCCACACACCACACACCACACACAACCCACTCGCGCTCACACTCACACCCGTGTTGGTCATAGACCCCACTAATACCGATCAGGGGTATCCAGAGGACTATCATAGTCCGTTGTTTTTGTTATTTTTTTTTTCGTTTGTGTGTGTGTTGTCATATTGGCTATACTTGGTAAAGCACGCAAGTGGCATTCAGGAGGTCTTGGGTTCAATCCCCATTGGCCTCATGTACCTTCCTGCGCAAGCTTGGCACCCGCCACCTAGAGATATGCCATTGGTCCCACCAAGTGGCATTGAGCAGAGACTGCCGATGCTCATAGGGGGAGGGGACCGGAGGGGAGGCACAGTGACTGGCCCATCGAAGAAGCTTGGTCCTGATGCTACTGGCTGACCCCTGGCCGGTATTGCTCATCTGCTGCAGCAGGTATCGCACCTGCTGGTGGGTGCAGCTCCCGCATGTTCCCTCTTTGGAGGCTTGAGCTCGGATGTGGCTGCTACGGGGTTCCCGTAATACTATAATGACAGTAAAAAAGGCCTGAAAGGCCGTCCTGTCCAAGGTACGAAAAGCTCGAGGACTTTGTACCATCCATTCAAGTGTAGTTGAATTTGGCTCAACTGCCCAAGGCACTTGCAGAGCGCGCACTTCACTGGTTAAAGTGAGAGACACAACGACAATAAAAACTAATTCAATTGGTTGGGCTCAAGGAATTAGCCTTCAAAAAAGAAAAAAATCGCTATACTTTCCCCGCCACAAAAAAAAAAACACTGTACAGTGTACACTAAAAAAAAACATGACTGTGGCAGACTGTTTGGTTGGACTTTCACCGACTCATCAGGAGGTTGAACCTGGACAGACAGTCTGCCCAGGATGCATTCGACTGGTGGGATAAGGACTCACCACATAGCCCACAATTAGCGATACCCCTCAGAGAGAAAAGTTGTCTACTCTACTTTACTCACAGTCTCACACCAACCTTGCAATCCTAGCAGACTGCCGGTCCAAACCCCTGACAAGAAGGGCAGTAAATCTGAGAGTAGGTGGGTGGGTGTAAGAACAAAAGACTTAAGAAAAAAAGAAAAAAAAGAAGAAGATTATGTACAAGGACACTCCTCCCGACAGACATGGACAAGAAAAACAAGACAGGGCAGCACCCACCTGTCCTTTCCATTTCTATTTTTTCAATCTTGATTTGTGTGTGTCATCCTTGCGTAGAGCCCATGGTAATCTTCTCTGTTTCATTCCTTTTATAAATATATATATAGTCAAACAGAGCTGCCCGGTAAACCGTAGGCAGAGAGGGAGAAGAGGACAACAAACGAGGGGCTGTGGCAATATATATATATCGTCAAATAGATATGTATATATATAAATAGTCAAACAGAGCTGCCCAGTAAGCCGTAGGCAGAGAGGGAGAAGAGGACAACAAAAGAGGGGCTGTGTATATATGTATATATATATTATACATATTTAAACAGGTTCCATTTATTATTAACTGAAAGGCAAACGGACCGTCCACCCCACATAAAGCCCGGGTCTGGGGGCATTACCCAGAGTCATGCTTTTGCCCAGAGTCATGCTTTTGATGGGACCCTGCGGATGTCCTGATGGAAATGGATCTGTGCGAGTCAACCCACCTGTCCCTAGACCCACCGCCATTCTGCACCGAACCCTATCCGATAGGGACGAAAATGATGCAGTAAGTTCAGAAGGTCCATCATTATCCCTATCAGTGAAACCATCCCTGAATACCAACTGCCCTAGATCAGTTGGTAAACGACTGAACTGTTGAAATACAGACCTGAGTTCGAACTCGAACTCCACCGGAAGTCGATGAGCAAAACACTGCAATTCTGAATTACCTCGGGCCGGTCAGTTCAAATGATGATATCTCAAGGCCGTAGCCCGTTATAAAAGAAGAAGCAGAAGCAGAAGAAGAACAAGAAGAACAAGAAGAAACCATCCCTGATTGGCTTCTTTGACAGACTTGGCGGGCGCAAACCCTTGGAACATAGACATCCAGGTAAACAGCTTGCTTTATGTTTTGAGGCGAGCCCCATCATTACTGTCGCACTGGGGAGAGTATTCGACTTCATGGCCTGGACGGTTGCTACTCGCCCATTGGCCAGGTACACACTCCACAATTAATGCCTTCAAGGTAGAGTGGAGCACAATCTTTAGGCACAATGTGAGGGCTTGTTCACACTAAGTGCTCCCAGGAATGCATCTGAACGGTGATCAGATTCACATGCATTCAACAGAGGGCATGTTCACACTGAAGGATGAACTCAGTGTGAAAGGGAGAGGCCCCGAACTCCATTTGGTCTTGGCCTAGTGTGAAGGTTTTTGACAGATTCAAATCTTCACCACAAGGCAGTGAATCTGATGGTCTCCTCTGGCCACTGCATGCCAGCCTGCACTTTGTGGCTGTGGGCCCCCCGACTCCTCTGTCCCGCCGGAAACAACGAGTACCTACCACGTTTATAGGCGTTAACGTGGTGGATGAATTGGTGCGCTGCGCGGGTCTGAATTCATTCGCGTCAGAGGGGGCACCAGTACCTACCACGTTTTTAGGCGTTAACGTGATGGATGAATCGGTGCGCCGCGGGGGTCTGTATTCATTCGTGTCAGAGGGGGGCTAAGACTCAACCAGGTACTGGTGGTGGCATGGTGCGCCAACGGGCCTAGCTTAGGGCCTCGCCACATCACTGTCGAAATGCAAAAAGTGCGAGTGCACCTTCCTCAGAAAGTGGCAAGATGCATCGGTTGCTATTCATAGTAACGGATGCATCTGGTCACACGCCGCGGGAACATGCACTTGTACTTTTTCCGATTCTTCAGTAGTGTGGCGAGGCCCTTAGTCGGTACATCCACAAACTGTTGAAACACAGACCCGTGTTCGAATCCAGCTACTGTCAGATGAAAAGAATAAAATCATTCCGGATTACCTGGGGCTGGTCAGTTCAATGATGATATCTCAAGGTCGTCGCCCTCTTAATGGCATGGTGCATCAGGGAAACCAGCATGCCACCACTGGGGCCACGACCCACTAGCATGGTATTATACGCCGGAACAGTGGTGGGTGAGGCATTTTAGGAATTAAAAAAATGGTTTCCACAATTTCTTCAGATTTAAAAAACTCATTTTTTTTCCAACGATTTAAAAGAGAGCCAAATACAGCTCTGGGTGCTCCGGTCAGCCAATGGGCTGGGAGCAACCATCGAATTGGTCCCTCTTTTTCTGGATGAGTGATCAATTCAGCCAATGGGCTGAGTACTCTGTAGATCTTCACCGTCAGACCGTTACGGTTTTCTCGCAGTACACACAACTCTGTTTTCTTTTTGACAGCCTTTTTGTGCACACGATTCACCGTAGGAGAGTCTGGAAAACACCCCCTACACTGATCAAAAGCATGCTCTTTTTTCTTTTTTTTTTCTTTTTTTTTTTTCTGAACATCATTCTGTGGCTCCTCTATCCGCATAGTGGTAAGAGAGCCGCCCAGATGGATGGCCACAGTTAGGATGACTCCAGAGTCCAAACTTTTTTTTTTTTTTTTTTTTTTTAAACACCAGTCCCCCCGCTAGGAGAGGGGATAAGAGAGCACCCCCTCCTAGAGAGCGACCTGGTTGCTCCACTCTATTGGTGGGGAGCTGCACTTGCTGGGAAACGGGTCCAGCGTCCCGGTATTATTAGATGAATGACAACTTTAAAAAAATCGCCACTTGACGAGTTTGACAAAAGGTCTGATCAATACAGTTGGATGGTGGGGATCCTGCCTCTTTGGCTTGTCTGCAAGCCGCCATCTTTGTAAGTTACAGCCTAGCTGGATTCCTCCCCTTATAATAAGAAGATACAGGCCTGGACCCCTCTATGATGAGAATATATAGGCTTAGACCCCTCTAGGCCCAAACCAAGACAGTTGAACTATGCAAAATTATTTGGAGGTGGGGATGGGTCCATGAACTCTGTGGCAGGCCTCATTTGAAATGTAGGATCAAGGGTGGAGGCCCGGTGGAGCAATTTAAAAATCTCAGGTGAACCCCCTGATGATACCTCCCCCTCGACCCTTTGCGATCTCCCTGGACTCTGGGTTATTCAGCCATCTGTGACTGAATTCATGATTTTCGTCAGGTTTTTTTTTTCCCCAGTCATTCAGATAATTGATACTGTCCACTACGCGTTCCCATTCTCCCAAGATAGAAGTTTTGGGTCTAAGTAACAATGGTCCCACTTGTTGGCTGGTCCTGTTGGGCGTCTTCCATTCGTTGCAAGTGCATCTTGCCATCCATATGCCCAACAGTACTGCTTTTCACCCCTTCCAATACCAGTTATCATCAAAAGTTAGGTCCATTTCCATTCCAACAGGTCCGTTGGAGGTCTTCTATCCTTGCTCCTTCGCAGAATAGGAAATTTCAAATTTCTCCTCACTTTTTTCCAGGACTCGGACTCTCCATGGGTCTTCTTTTTCTATCCATAAGGGCTGGGTTGGTCTGTTGCGCACAATTTGCTGTTTTCGATTATGCCCCAGGGCTCAACTAACAACATTCCTGGTTCCTCCATCTGTACTAACACCACCCAGTCCAGGGATCGTACCCAGTCCCCCTCTATAAACTGTGGGCCTGTGCTACAAACCCGGGTGCCCAGGTGGCCAGTCCCAGCTCTTCCCAAAGAATTCTGGATCCACTACTGGGACCTGCTTAAAATAGATCTGATGGCATACATACATGCAGCCCAGCAGGAGGGGCGCTTTGGGGATCTGATGGGACAGGGAGTTACCACCCTGATCTATAAGAAAGGAGACAAGGCGGAGATTAGAAACTACCGGCCTATCACACTTCTTCCCCTCCCCTACAAAATGGTAGCTAAAGCCCTGGGTAACCGCTTACTACCATGGATGGGAAACCTCGTACACATAGACCAGACAGGATTCATGCCTTAACGAAACATTCAAGACAACATTCTACTGGTCAATGAAACAATCAAATATGCAAAGCAGAGAGGAGTGGAGGCGACGATAATGTTCATAGACTTTGAGAAAGCCTATGATCATGTAGACTGGGAATTTTTGGAACTCTATCTACAAAAAGTAAATTTCGGACACAATTTCAAACATTGGATCCACACTCTACATCAATCTGCTGCCACTAACGTAATGATAAATGGCCATATGTCTCCTCCCTTCCCACTGCAGAGATCGGTCCGACAAGGAGACCCTATTGCCCCACTGCTCTTTGTGATCGTTATGGAAGCTCTGGCAGCACTCATCCGTTCAAATCAGGCCATAGAACGCATCGACATCCCATAAATCCCGGCACATAAGATCCCTATCACCTCCCTGTTTGCTGATGACTTGACGGTCCTCATCAAGGCGAACGCAACCAGTTTTCATGCACTGGCTCAAACCATCCACATCTTTTCGATAGCCGCAGATATGAAAGTCAATTGGGGCGCGAAAACAGAAGGATGGTGGCTGAGCGCAGAACACACCCCCCCTCCAGAACAACCCCCGGTAAACTGGAGAGCAAAGGAGGAAGCCATCTGCGTCTTCGGTCTTCGGCTAACAGCCTTAGGCCCCTCGAAAGACCATGGAGACAGCCTGGTCCAAACAGCTATACAAGCAATGGCCAATTGGAAGGGCTTCCACACTTCCTTGGTGGGCCGCACATTAGCAATCAACAACGCAGTCTTGTCTACCATTTGGTACAAAATGGCCTTCTGGGCCCTGACGCCACACCAACTATCCTATCTTAGGAATGCAACTGCAGCCTTCTTATGGCGTAATGACCATGAACTAGCAAGCTGCATCAAACGTGTGGCCTGGGCCCAAGTAGCCCAACCAAGAAACAAAGGCGGGCTGACAATAATTGACCCAGGTGACCAAATAAAAACACTACTATTCAAAATCATCATACGGCTATTAATGGTGGAAGATATATCATGGGCCCCACTTGCTTACATCCAACTGTCAAACTTGGCCCCGCCAACAACATTGGACCGGTCGATCCACCCACTACAGTGGCTAACGAACCCCGCATGGTCGATCCCGACAGCCCCAAAAACAGCGGACATCCACTCACAAACACAAGCCACTAAAGTTGTCCAAACCAATGATCCGCTATGGCCCTCCCTCCTTAAGCTATGGAGAGATATAGGACCGACTAAGGTTCCACCTCAGCCTAGATGGCATGAGGTTTGGCGCCAACCTTGGTTTGGAAATCCAACTGATGCCAACTGCGCAACGAGCACTCCAATGGCAGATCATCCACAGATGCCTCCCTACGCCGGACTGGATGGTGTCCCGCTCAGACCTAGAACAGAAGGGGATACTTTCCCCTGTCTGCTCTTACTGTGGCTTCTCGTCCCAGAGCTGATCTGGAACACTGCCTTCTCTATTGCCCAATGGTGAGACAAACCTGGCAGTGGTGGAGCGCAGCCTGGCATCACCTCACAGGGAAGGCCCTGCCCTGGGACCTGACCCTCATCCTGCTGGCCCAACAGCAGAACATTCCGGATGATTGGACACCCTTCCAGCACAACCTTTTCCAATACACCCGCCTGGAAGTTCTCATGACAGCATGGAGGGCCAGGTGCTCCCACGGACGCCACGAGCATACCTTTGGTTACCCTCAGGCAAAACAACACATCATAGATACAGTGAGGATGTCCATCCACAAAGCTTGGGTCAAACTGAAGGACGAACTCAAACAGACAACAGATCAAACAAAAAGAACAGAACAGACCAAAACCTTCGAACTCAAATGGCTGGATCCAGCAAAGAAAATAGGAGAACTGAACCCAAAACACAGAATACAATGGAAACCATGGTGGATGGACGAGGCAGGTTGACAATGGCGTGCCTTGCCAACCTTCCTCCGACCTATACCTGGACAACCCATAATTGAGAGGGCGACAGCCACCCACCACCACTCTCCAAGACATCACCCCTGCCCCTCCGCCGATCTCTGCCCCCCCCAGAGACCCCCCTGCCCACCCAACCACCCCCTCCGCCGGCACTCCCCACTGAAGACCCACCTTCACTACCCCCATCTCCCCCACCATTCACTGAAGACCCCTCTCTGAGCTCCCTGCACCCCCCCCCACCGCTCCCCTCTCAACCCCCTCCACCACAAAACCCACCCCCACTAACCCCCCCCGCACCCGGATCCCCGACTTTCTACTCCAGATAACTGAATTTGACACTACTCAGTCCAGCTAACAGATACTCACAAGACCTGGCCAGGCGACATCTTTGGCAGCAACTCCAAGACCACACAACAAGACAGACAGCAAAAGGACAAAGCTGGAGGGAAGGAAGGAGGGACAGACTTCTCCAAGACACCCATTGAACAACGAAACTCAGTGACAAGGAACAGACAGATTGGGTAAAAGGAAGCAAAATGGCTGGTGGGCGATGGGAGAGAGAACAAGACCCTCGAGAAGTTGCATGACCTCACTCAGGGAAATGCACAGACACGCTAAAATGTTGTCCCGACACAACACAACCCACAGCAATGATAGAAACCATACCTTAAGGCACTAAGTTCCAAGGGTGGGGATTGGGGAACGGGCAGGTTGTGCTGGCCTACATACATTGCTCCGGAACATGGTGATAGTATTGATAGCAAAGAATGAGACAACAAGAGAAAGGCTGGGCGAATAAAGACAAGCACAACACTATTTGGCAATCATGATCTGATCCAAGTAAGCCTGGCAACACACATGGGACCAGAGCATACTATCACCTACAGTGAACCATCATGTAGGGAGCCAACAAGAGCAGAGATATGAAGACAAGAGACATGTATACTATGCTAAATGTTAAGCTAGACGTAGGCGTGCAGGTAGACAAGCAGATGCAGAGAGCCAACATAGACGCAGCCAACAACATCAGAGTTATGTAGGCAAGAGGCAAGGTACCTGTCAAGGGTCGCTGATGACGCCTTCTTCTGGCCACCATCACAAATACATCTGGGTAAAACAATGTTCAGCCAAATAGTCAAGGGGAATAGAACATAAAGGGTTGACAGACACAGACATAGTATCAGTCAAATAGGGGGGCTGCAGAAACAAGGGCTGGGTTAATAGATAAGGGGTGCTCCTAAAAAGGGAAGGGTGATTCTAGCAGCTCCATGGGATAAAGGATCCCCAGGATGAGTCAATAATAACCACAGCCTGGCGAAACCACAAACACCAATCTCAGTGCTACACGATGTATCAATGGGACGCTGGACCCGGTTTCCAGCAGGTGCCGCTCCCCACCAATAAATGGAGCAGCCCCACAGGTAAGCCCTCAATTCTGACGGTTCTCTTACCACCGCCAGGATAGAGGGATATCGCAAGGGCCTTTTATTATTAAAAAAAAAAGAAAAAAAAAAAGGAGAATGACGGGCAGCCACAGAGCATTTTCGCTGAGGCCTGCATTTTGTTTATTTGAATTCCTGTTTAGGGCCTCCCACGTGGCCTGGAAGCCCCCCCCCCCCCCCCCCCCAAATGGGTCCTTACGGGCCCTGAAAAATGCGGCCCAATCTGGGCTGCTGATCTGCGAAGATGATCAGCAGCCCAGATTGGGATGCAAGATTTTAGAATGGCGACATCCAAACTAGCCCCCTGCGTGAATTCAAACGTGTGCTAGGGGCTGGTTCAACATCCAGCCCTAAGTTCCCCACTGCTTCCCCCCCCTTCGTCATTCACAACACCGCGACCTAGTCAACATCACCATGCCCGTCCATGACGTTGTCGAAATTGCTGCGCAGTGCCGTCACCTCCACCACCCTTTGCCGTCGACCTCTCCCCCCCTGACTTTTGCCGACATTGCTGCGCAGTGCAGTCACCTCCACCACCCTTTGCCGTCGACCTCTCCCCCCCTGACCTTTGCCTAGGCGCGCGCGCGCGCGCGCGAGAGAGAGAGAGAGAGAGGCGGCTCATTTGTCCATGTCGCCGCCTCCCCCCCTCGTTCATCCTCGTTCTCCTCCTCCTCCTCCACCTCCACCTCCACCGCCACCTCCACCTCCATAGGAAACAAAATGAAGCACCATAAATCTGCTATATTGCCTTTTCCTTGTACAATCCTTTCTTCTCTATCTTTCCTTTGGCTTCCTTTCCCTTTTTGATTTCTTGTTGCATCTCGTTTTTTTTTCGTTTTTTTTTTAGTAAAACAATTCCTCTAGTGCTAGTGATGCTGATAAGAGCAGACACCACTAGCACCTTGCGGAGAGGCTCCATCTATTGGTGGGGAGCATCACCTGCTGGAAAGCGGGTCCAGCGTCCCTGATGCAGAATAGAACAAATGAATCAGGAAAAACGGCAACTTCGGCAGAATAACTGGAAAAAGGCCTGCCAGCATTGATTACTCTGGATCACCAGAGGATTAACTGAGCAGGGTGCAGAAGGGTGATGCTGATGACAGATTTTCGGATATAAAGGCTTCCGGCCGGGTTGCATCTCACCTTTACTATGCCTCCAACACGCAAGGCTTGCCACGTTGATTGTGGTTGAAATCAAGCTGCCCGCATCCGCGTGTGTCATTACGGCCCACTTGCATGCTATGCAAGGAGGCCGAGTAAAGGGGGAGGTTCATTTTCCCTCAGATCTTCATTTTGCAATGATGCTCGGTGTATGCATTCAACCGTAGTACACAAGAGGAGGGAGGAAGGATGTAGCTCAGTGCTTAGAGCACCGGTTGGAAATGCGCATTATGGTATGAGGTTGCAGGTTCAAAACTCTGCAGCATTGTGCCACACGGCGTTCCCCTCCCGTAAGATCCTGGGAACCATTGAACACATATTCTTGCAGTGTCCTGGGGCAGTCCTTACATGGCGATGGTGGGACAGGATGGGATTGGAGGACGATACTACGTGAGGCATGGACCTCCCCCTCGGGCAGTACCTTTGAAAACAATATGTTTAAGATAGGGAGGAAAGCTGTTATTTGGACCCTCTGGAGGAGACACTGTATACATGCTATGAAGGGGGCCCACATAGCTCGGGAAGAAACGACAGATATGATAAAACAATATATATATCAAGAACTCATGGTACATTGGCAGAAAGTAAAAAACTAACTGGATCTGTTTCATGCACTGTTAGAACAGTGGTTGGAAATGCGCATTGTGGTATGACGTTGTGGGTTCAAAACTCCGCAGCCTTGCGCATGGACACCGGCAGGGCGTTAGAATGACTCACGGCTGGACACCCCCCCCCTTGGGATGACCCAGGTAAGTTATTACAGACACTGCCTGCGCCCCACCAAAGGGGTAGTTGACGTAGCTCAGTGGTTAGAGCACCGGTTGGAAATGCGCATTGTGGTACGAGGTTGCGGGTTCAAAACTCCACAGCCTTGCGCATGGACACTGGCAGGGCGTTAGAATGACGCACGGCTGGACACACACCCCCTTGGGATGACGCAGGTAAGTTATTACAGACACTGCTTGCGCACCACCCAAGGGGTAATCCATGGTTGTTGTATGTGGGGACTGGGCGATGGTGGGTATCCTGATGTCCTTGGTCTACGGGGTTGTCATGAGACTGCTGGGTGGCTTGCATAGTCCGGTTTACTCGAGCCCAGCAGAGCACAGTTACAGACTATTTCAGTGTACGTCAATAGGTTGGGTCTCACTTGCACAATTCACATAAGGTCCTGTGTTTGATACCAGACTATATCTTAGGGCTGGCCATCCTCTTACTACTTGGTCGAAGGATTGAGGCTGGCATAGCAGTTCCTTAGTACGGGGGGAGTGTCAGGAGATAGTGCACTTTACCGCAGGGCCGGAACAGGCTCCAAGGACATACGAGGGAACAGAGGATTGTCTGCTCTCAGATTACCATACAACACAGGGCTAAGAGATTATCCAGGGTCAACACATACAGTCCATGATTCACGATTGAGGATGGGCTATTCTCCTAGTACGTACCTTAGAGTTGAGGCTGGCATAGCAGTCCTTAGTACGGATGTCGGGGGTTTCAGGAGATACTGCACCTTACCGCGGGGCCGGAACGGGCTCCAGGGATATACGAGGGATCTACCATCAACATCACAGTACACTGTAGTAAAAAGACAACATAAGGATAAAGAAAGAAAACCAGTCCATAACTCATGACCTAGGGTTGGCTATCCTCCTAGTACGTTGCATAGGCTTGAGGCTGACATAGCAGTTCGTACGGGATGTCGGGAGGGGGTGTCATGGCCGGAACGGGCTCCAGGGACATACGAGGGAACGGAAGATACCCAACTCTCTATCATCACCACACAACTAAGCTAGATGGGAGTCACTGTGCACCCTCATGAAGACCTGTAGTAGCATGTTCAAACCTAGCTCCCGAAGTCCCCGTGCAATCAGTCTTGCATGGCGTCTGCTTCAATCGGGGCTGAGCAGGGGGTAGGCATCTCTGCTTAGCCCCGATACCTGCAACCGCTGTCTGGTCAGGTCGGGGTGCTAGGGGTGTTGATACGAGCAGTCACCACTAGCACCAAAGGGGGGGCTCCATCTATTGGTGGGGAGCAGCACCTGGTGGAAAGCAGGTCCAACGTCCCTTGTACAAAATCACATCCATATTGGAACTCTCGCAGTTGTCTGCTAGCATTGATTGCCCTGGAAGCCCAGGGGATTGATTGCGCAGGATGCCTGGCCAAACCATGAATAGCTAGTTCTTCCTTTTAAGTTGCCGACCAGTCCATCGATTTAGTGACTAGGACCTGGGTACCAGTCTTCCCCGTAGTGTCTTAGGTGGACCGACCTGATGCGAAGAGCGGGCAGAGAGGCTGATTGGTTCTGCACCCAGGGGGCGACTGGGGCAGACAGCCTATATTTCCCTCTGATCCATCCTGATAGGTCTCACCTAGGGCTCTGCTGAACGGGTTCCCCTGTGTCACGACCATACCAACTCCATTCAACCAGGGCGTTGTTGGGTGGGGGGAATAAGTCTGGGAATTCAGAGGCAGGGGGGAGTGGGGTGTCATTGGAGATTACAGTCCATTCATGGACGATCAATCGATAATTCTTCTATAATGTGTCCAAACGATCGTTGTTATCCTGTTGCCAACCATCCCATTGGACCCTTGCAATCCATCCTCCCTGTTCCCCCCCCAAGCCAGTTCATGCAGAATTGTTTTAGCTTCTGGACAATGTATGATCTTTTTGTAAGAGCTTTCGTTACGTGATCGTCTTCTTCCACTGAGCTCTTATTGCTGTTTCTAACTTTCTATCATGTCTTTAATTATTTTCATCATCTCGCCTCTTTCCATGTGGGCACCTTCCAGTACTAGAGTACATCTGCGACGCCATATGGCCCATAGTACCGCCTCCCTCCCAATCTTAAATAAGTTGGTCATAAAGACCGAGATTTGCGTAATCCAATGTCCAGTTAGTAGGGCTCTCCATTCCCACGACCAATCCCTATCAATGTCTAGTTGGTGCCAAATCCGAACCCCGAGCACCAAGGAAGGGCTAAGCCTTTCTGCTCTAGGTGAGCATGGTTGATGAGCCATGCATTTGTGGTAGGCAGCGATGGACGATCTGCCATTGAAGCGAGGCAGTTTTGGCCAGTTTAGATTTTGACTCTTTAAATCACTTTATTGGTCTCGGGACTTCTAGTGGAACATTTAAATGTCTTGCCCAGCGATCCACTATGCGTTCCCTCAGGTTGAGTTGAATCCGGAGCATCCGGTAAGTTGCTTTCACCCCCAGGGCGTGAAGGTAGCGATATTTTGGCCTGTCGTTACTCATTGGGATCTTCCATCTCCACTCAGCGGGGTCCATGGGGAGGTCCTGAATTGGTATCTCCGGCCTAAATGCCACCTACGAGTCCCCATCCTGTAGGACTCTCCCTTGGGCTGGCGCATAGACATTGCCTGCACACCACCCAAGGGTTGTCCACCGTGTTGTCTGTCGGGTCTTGATACTGCGTGCGTTGCTTGTTGTTGTTGCGTGTGGTTGTTATGTTGATCTCCCAGTCTGGCATATCACACACAGGTGCAGTTTGTGATTGTTGCTCAAATGGTAGAGTCTTTTAGTCACATGCCCATAGATCATGGGTTCGCGTCTGGCTTGGGACTTTGGGGGGGTTCTTGTCCAGCTTGGCGTGTCATCTTTTCAACGAACACATAGTTCTCTCTACATAGTAATGCACATATCTGAGCTTTGGGCATATACATCTCGCTGCTCAGTTGTTACAGCACCGGTTGGAAATGCGCATTGTGGTATGAGGTTGCCGGTTCAAAACTCAATCGCAGCCTTGCACATGGACACCAGCAGAGCGATAAAATGACGCACAGCTGGACACACACCCCCTTGGGCTGACGCACGGTAAGCTATTACCGACACTGTCTGCGCACCACCCAAGGGTTGTCCATGGTGTTGTATGTCAGGTCTTCATGCTGCGTGGGTTGCTTGTTGGCTATTGCTCATGGTTGTTCTGTTGATCTCCCCAGTCTGGCAAATCACACACAGGTGCCGTTTGCGAGTGTTGCTCAAATGGTAGAGTCTTCAAGTCACATATCATAGATCACAGGTTCGAGTCTGGCTTGGGACTTTGGGGGTTTCTTGTCCAGCTTGGTCTGTCATCTCTTTAAACAAACACATAGTTCTCTCCACACAGTAGTGCACATATATGGCTTTCGGGCGTATATATCTCGCTATACAGTTACACAGAGCACATACATAGCCTTCGGGCAGACACAAACAATTGCTCGTGAAAATATACACATAGCCTACGGGCTCATACAAACATACATAGCCTCTGGGCACATCTATATATACACAACTATGATACCGGGCTGGTTGGGTCTATCAGGTACATGACGGGGTCTACCCATGCATGACTTAGCTCTAGGGTTGGGTGGGGATATAGGTCGTTCCGGCTAGTCTGAGTTCCGCCTAGCCTTGGGTAAGCTAGGGGAAGGACGGTAGGATGTGTCCATGGGCGCTGACTTGTGTTGCTTAGGTACTCCTGCTGGGTAGACTCTCTGGATTGGGCCATCCACTCGTTTATACTCCCAGCGCACCCCCAGTCCCTACTATCTTACCTCAGTGTGACCAACACTCAGGACCATCACCCTACCAGTATCGAGGGCAACTTGGACCAGACAGCAGTGACAAGCACCAAGGCTGGGCCAACCCCCCAGCCCTAGTGGAAGCGGAAGTGGACAAGCGTCGCGCCGCTCCGCTATCGACATGGGCCGGTTCGTGAGTTGGTGGCGCCTTTGTTGGCACGGCTCCCTGCAAGGGAATGTCGAGGAGTTGACGTGGGCAACGGGGGCTACGACGACAGGCAATGGCGCGAGGTTCCGTTGATGTTTATCTGGCGCGGCCATCAACATGACGCTTTGGCTGAGGGTTCTTCCAGTCTTGATAACCTAGGCTGAAGAGGTCTCTTGCTCCGTGCTTCGTTTATGTGGTGTCGCGGGTTGACACACTAGAGGAAGGGGAGGCTGTCAGGGTCTTGGGCATGGTAGTGGCCCTGCTCCTATGCTCCTGCGTGAATCTAGTGGAGGTTGGTTGGGCAGCACGGGTAGAAAGTGAGGAGCATCTTCCCATGCAGAGTGGGAGGAGGGAGGCTTGTTATAAGTTGGGGCGTCAAAAAGAGCCTGGCGGTTTCAAGTGTTCGTTCGAGCTGGTTCACCGGTTAAAGACACGGAAGTAGGTAGCGGCGCAATAATGACAGCGGCGATGGAGCAGGAGAATTTTGTGCGAACATGTGTGGCGTCCTTCGCGTCGGCTACCTTTTCAAATTGATTTCGCTGATTTTAATTTTGCATTTTCTAGTTTCTAACTTTCCTATATTCTTGTTCTAACCTAGTGCTTACACAGTTATAAAATCAGTTTCTCAAATTTCGGAAAAATAAACTCTTAATTTTATCTTCTATTATCTGATCAGCCAAATTAGCATCTGCATGCCCACACATACACACAAACATATATACATAACTACGTACACTCTTGGTCACTAAGCATTTGAAAGAAAGCTTTGACGGGTCATCAACCATTCTGAATCGCTAGCACAATTCGTAGGGATTGGTTCTATAATTATGTATCCTTGAATTTTGACTATAATTTCTAAAAGTCCCAAGTAAAGTTCTATCATGATTTTCTAATCTTGGAACCCGAAAACCTCGGAATTCTACTATTATAGTCATAAACTGTGAAGACACTCTCCAATAATTAGTTTTTGCTTCTTTTAAGTTGGTGATACGTGCACGTGGTGGGAGCTGCCAAACGATTGATTGGCGCAAGGGGCACTGGAGTAATTATAACAGTTTTACTGCCTCCTTGCGCTTTCTTTAGCGGGTTGTTCTTAAAGGTGTAGGGTGTTTTCGGGAGTTATTGCATATTTTTGAAGAGCCCCTGCTTTTCTAACTTGCAATTTGCATGAAGTGATTCGATATTTTGGTAAGTGTGTCATCAATAACAGTAGTCGACTGGATCAGATCGTTCCTGGGGGGCTGAATGGTAAGAAGGGGGAGGGGGGAGCAGGGGCATCGCAAGGTGGGGGCTGGATATCTCAAAGAGGTTAGGGGCGGAGTAGGGGGTTGCCCTGTTCTGGGGTGGGAGCTGGTGTGTGGGTTAACATCAGTCCTAGCAGAGGCAAAAATGGGCAAGGGGTGGGGGGCCATGCTTTAGGTGAGAACTGCTAGAGGGCTGGTCCTATACTGGGGCCGGAGGTAGTGTAGCGTTGAGGGGGGAGGGGGAGGGAGAGGGAGTGGTGATCTCTCTCGAAGAATCCTAACATCCAGTTTAGTATTTTTTCCATTTGGTTTGCCTCTCGAGAAGGTTGTAGGAACAAGTGCTATCTAGCAATTCATCTAAGATCCTGTGCAGGATGGGCGAAAATTCGATGGCCCTCGAAGACCGATGCTGGAGCAGCGTTGGCTGGAGCCGGAGCCAAGTGGCGCGACTCTGTGACCTAGCTTAGTGGGAGCGTGAGGCCTGGTGTAGAGAGATCTGGGGGCCTGTTTGTGGGGGCCTGTTTGTGGGGGCAGTCTCAGTGGGGTTGTAACTGGAGCAATGCTGGCCGGTGCTGGACCAAGGTGGTGCAACTTTGTAACCTAGCCTGATGGGAGCATGAGGCGTGGAAGAGCTTCGGTTCGTGCTGAAAACAGCCATGCTGGTGGTAGGCGTAGATGGATTGAATAGGTTTCACCTATCTGATTCGTGGCTGGGAGGCTCTTTGGCACACATATTCTAGTGACTTGCATGAATGTTTCCAATTTCTTCCTTTTTTCTTCAATTGTTCTTAGCCGAAGCCGGGTAATGGCCCCGGTAGCTCATTTTTGTATTCTGATAAGGGCCGCTGGGCCCGGTTCCCAGCCGAGTTCCTCCCCATGAATAGATTGGCCCATCATCTTATCAGGGGGGGGGGGGGGGGAGGACCATACACAGCCTCTGGGCACACATATATACACAACTATGATACCGAGCTGGGGGGGTCTATCAGGTACATGACGGAATCTACTCACGCATGGCTTAGCTCTAGGGTAGGGTAGGGATATAGGTCGCTCCGGATAGTCTGAGTTCCGCATAGCCTTGGGTAAGTTAGGGGAAGGAGGGTAGGAAGTGTCCATGAACGCCGGCTTGCCTTGCTCAGGTACTCCTGCTGGGTAGACTCTCTGAATTGGGCCTGTAGAAGATTGCATTAGCCTGGCGTCCAAAGTTCCGGTACGGCAAGGTTCATCCACTCCCGCCTCCACTAGGGCTGGGGGGTTGGCCCAGCCTTGGTGCTTGTCACTGCTGTCTGGTCCAAGTTGCCCTCGATACTGGTAGGGTGATGGTCCTGAGTGCTGGTCACACTGAGGTAGGATAGCAGGGACAGGGGGTGTGCTGGGAGTGTTGGCGTGGGGATGAGTAGGGTAGGTGGCCTATCCTGTCAGGACAACCATTGGCTGCCGCTGCCAGCAATCACCGCGG
The DNA here is from genome assembly GCA_003427395.1 of Chara braunii. Classification (NCBI taxonomy): domain Eukaryota; kingdom Viridiplantae; phylum Streptophyta; class Charophyceae; order Charales; family Characeae; genus Chara; species Chara braunii. The sequence continues at coordinate 173,027 of BFEA01000233.1, forward strand.
GTCTGGTCCTTGGCCTCTACAACACCCTAGGCTTTTATAAAAAACTAAAAAAAGAGGAAAGGGGTAGAAGGTGGAGTTCTACAGGAAGCGAGGGTCAAGGAAGGGAGAAGGGCAAGAGGAGGGAACCGGAGAACAAGGAAATTTGAGGCCAGTCAGTGTTTGGGTTGCAGGGAAATTTGAGTTGAGGAGCAGCCGTTGCCTAAGGTAAGTGGCCACCCCTGCACACCAGACAGGAGTGCTGCTACAACATTCTTGGGGAGGGGCAAGATTTGTATGCAGCATTGGAGGCGGGGTGGTATCAGCAATCTGGTGTAGGGGGCTCCACAGCGCCCTGTAATCAGTGGACTGGGGCGGATCTCCCGAGCAATTGCTGGTCATGTAACAACAACATTACCAACAACGTCAATAACAACATCAACAACAACACACAACATCGAAAGTGGCAACAACAACAACGACAGTAACGACGACAACATATCAACGGCGATATTACGACCGGCAACAACAACGTCAACAGCATCAACGGCAGCACCAGCAATAATCACAACCAGAACATCATCAACAACAACGACAATGACGATATGACTACCTTGCACCCTTCATGGAGGGCAGTGGAAGCTTGACGTGGGCTCTGTTCTCTCTCCTGACATATCCACTTTGTCTTCTCTCTTACCTCTGTTTTCTCCTTTGTCTCTCAGGTTTAAGGTGCATCGCAACCCAAATTCCATCTACGTGGTCGTGGGCTTATCTTCTCTTCTCTTTGCCCGAGGGGTTGGAATGGGAGAAGGTTGGGAGGAGGGGCCGGCC
>BFEA01000233.1:174573-187220 GCA_003427395.1 Chara braunii
GACTCAATATAAGAAATGAGGGTTTCCCTTTCTTCATCGCTTTTGTGTTAATTTGCGCTGTGCTAGGTAACCACATTTTCTGCGATTCCTGGTCATAATCACATAGGGCTCGATTGGGACCCTAACATGACACGTGAGTTCATCTGCCAGGATTGTGTTTGAGTTTCTTAGCCCTAACATGACACGTGAGTTCCCCTGCTATGACTCCCCCCCCCTCCTTCGGTTTTGAATGCTCCAACTTCTGTTGGTATTCCATAGTACGGCAGGGCTTGATTATTACATGGCACGGGGTTAATCCTTCCCATCAGGGAAAGCAATCAATTCCCTTTGCGCATTCTGCACTCTTGCTGGTTAGGGAAGCTGTCTCCGGGGGAGCAGTGGCCAAGGCTCTTCCAGCCCTGATCGGAAGAGGTGTGAGTTTGTGTCGTGTTTCAATCTTATAATCCGAGCCTTGGGCACTGGTCCCTCTTTTAAAAAAAAAAGAAAAAAAAAAGGATGGGGGCAGCAGGAGTATGCCCAGTGCTGCATGCGAGACATGCCAGGAGAAGATGTGGCGGGTGATGGCATTGGGCCGCAGAGACATACTTTCAACGACAACTTCCTGGAAATATTGACGACACATGGCATGTTGTTGACATTCCAGTAGGAAAGCAGGCTGACGTTCGCAGCCATTTAAACCACCAGTACGTCCGCCACTACGTGGTCACGGGGCGTTAACGTTAACGCGCCGTGACTTTCAGGGGCCGGGGAGCGTTGAGATGATATTTTTAATGGCCTAAGTCGCGGCGCGGGCCTCCGAAAGTCACAGTGAGGGCCTCGCGGCCGCTTAGCAGCGGAGGTACTGGTGGTTTAAGCATGGCATGTCAAGGCCACAATGTCATATTGGGCAAGTAAGAAGGGGCTGGGGGGCATGAGTGCAAGACAACAGGCCGCAATTGTCGTGGCAAAGGCTGGTAGTGACCATCCCTTCATTTTTTATTTATTTATTTATTTATTTATTTATTGTTCGGAGCAGAGATCATGTTGTGAGCATGCTAACCGAATGCTGGTTGTGCGGAGACAAATGGCATGGCACAGGTCCGATCTATTCGTGGGGAGCAGCCCGTGCTGGGAACCGGGCCCAGCTTCCCTTGAAAATATACAAAAAGTCTTGTAAAATTTTGAAGTTTAGGGAACAACTACAAAGAAGTTTTGAAGTTTTCCAGCAGCTGGAAACCGGGTCCAGCGCCCCTGGCCTGGAGACATGGGATTGGAACCCCCCACAGCACCTCCTGTCAACTGGAAACCGAGGGAGGACGCCTTCCGGGTCCTGAGGATCAGACTCACAGCACCAGGGCCACCTAAAGACCATCGAGATGTGCCGGTTGAGAAGGTCCTCAAAGAGTGGCCAGGTGGGACGGCCTCTACACCTTGCTGGCCGGTGGAGCCTTGGCGATAAACAATGCAATTTTCGCCACCATATGGTATAAAATACTATAAAATTGCTTTCCGGCAAATTCCAAAAAGACAGCTCCAAAGCTTGAAAGCAGCAATCTCGGCTTACCTACGGAAAAACAACCATGAACAAACAAGCTGCAATAAAAGGGTAGGGTGGAAATACGTGGCCCAGCTGGAAAAAGTTGGCGGCCTGGAGATACGAGACCCAGGGAATGAAAGCAAAGCCCTTATTTTCAAAGTGGTTGTTAGAGTTTTGCTGGCCAGGGACATCCCGTGCTGCTGGCCAACATTCAGATGGCAAATTTGGCCCCTTCTACCCCTTTGGAAAGAACGGTGTCCCCACATGAGTGGCTAACAAACCCATCTTGGACGATACCAGGACTCCGAGGACCAAGTTATCTATTTTTTATGGTAATCTGCCCGTTCAAAAAGTAGCAAAAAAAACGTATACTTATTTAGACAAATAATTTGAAATAAAAAGAGTTTGTTTAACTTCGTTATATGGACATCAAGCTCAGCTATTGCATCCCCTTTGATGCAATCACCCAATGATGGGTAGAATCTTTCTTTCCTATTGGTCTTTTTGAACCAGGTCGTGGGGGCCCAAAAGAGGCCCTTGTATGCGTTGAGCAAGTCCACGCCTGGTACTTGGGCGGCCTCTAGACACATGTTGAGGATGGGATGTGTCTTCCCGGAGTGTCCCTGCCTATAGATGGAAGAGCAGGGGACGGCGGTCATGTGCCGTACATAGCACCGCTTATCTAACGTTTTCCTTGCCGCATGCAGGAACTCGTTGGGGTGCGGGAAGGACAAAGTAGTGAGAGGGGGGATACAAAAATTGTTGTCATCATTGCCCTGTAACAGCAGTGATGTTCCCTGATTGCATTGTTTGACGATGAGGGGTGCGAGGACATATGGAGTTTCCTGCGGAGTGGAAGGAGAGATGGGTCCCACCAGGGGGGGGAGGAGGGTCTGAGGAACTGTTACGTTCCCCATAACGAGATCATCCGTTCTCATCTTTTTAGAAAATTGCTGATGCGGTTGGGGGCATGAGGCCTGGTAGAGATTGGACATCGGGATGCAGGGGTGAGGCAGGTAGGGTTGGGCTGCTGGAAGGCCCTAAGGCAGGACCTGGTGTTTTTTTCATTCTGAATGCTCCTTTGATCTGAGCTTTGGGGGATAGAGAATTTTAGTGTTCTTGTGTAGATTACACAATTGTCTTTCTTAGCCGAAGCCGGGTAATGGCCCCGGTATCTCAAGGATTATTCCATAAATTTCTCAATTTCTCAATTTCTCAATATGATCTTGAATGGGACGCTGGGCCGGTTCCCAGCACGTGCTGCTCCCCACGAATAGATTGGAGCATTCCCCCCCCCCCCCCCCCAAAAAAAAAAATAAAATAAAAAATGGAGAAAAGATTGGACATTCTTCTTGTACGTACGACCTTTTGCTCTACTATTTTTACAGCAAGATAGCTTATAAGTCATAAAAATATTTTTGTTAATAATCAAATTCGTGGTTGGGAGGCTTATTGACACACATCTTCTGAATGTTTCTGAGTTTTTTCTTTTTCTTCAATTGTTCTTAGCCGAAGCCGAGTAATGGCCCCGGTAGCTCATTTTTGTATTCTGATAAGGGACGCTGGGCCCGGTTCACCAGCCGTGTTGCTCCCCACGAATAGATCGGAGCATCGTCTCAAAAAAAAAAGAAAAAAAAAAAGGGAGATTGCCAGTGAGGATCTGCAATCTGGCAGCCCAGATAGCTCTTATTGGGCCTAAGTTGATATACTATGCCCTTCAAAAAAAAGAAAAAAGAAAAAAGAAAAAATTCCTTCGGCCTAGCCCCCCGAGGACCAAAACTGATGGAACCACTCGAAATGCAACTAGGTGGGACCTCAAGCACAACCCCTTGTGGACAAACATTTGACACCTATGGTGTGAAATGGGGCCAACAAAGAAGCCTCCCCCAGCCAGGCGACACGAAGTACGGCGCCAACCCTGTTCTAAAACCCGCATCTCCGTGCCGCCGATGGCACCCCTTTTTCTATTGACGCAAAACCTCACTGGCGAACTTGGGTAAGCAAAGGCATCTTCACCGTAGGGGATCTGTGGGACATACAGAACCGGATGTGGAAATTGGCCCAACAGCTTTGTCTGTTGTTGAAAAATGTGCAATACATTCATTCCAAACTGGATGGAGTACAGGCAGGAGTCCCCCTGCAATGGGTTGCAGCGCTCAGAAGAGGCCCAACAATCTTACCAAGGGATTGGGTTATCACTGAAGACGCTCGCCCCATCCCTAGGACCATTTTTTTTTAATTTTCTTTTGAAGTCCAGGGTGTTGTAGAGGCCAGTTGCTAGGCACACATTGATCGCAAGGAGTGGTCAGCCATGGTTGCCCCAAGGAGACGAGGCTACCTCCCATCCCATCCTCGCGTCAATACTCCTAGCGCATCCCCTATCCCTACTATCCTACCTCAGTGTGACCAGCACTCAGGACCATTACCCCATCAGTAACGAGGGGAACTTGGACCGAACAGCAGTGACAGGCACCGGGGGCTAGCCATGACCCAGCCCTGGTGGAAGCAGAATCGAACGAGCCTCGTCGCACGGGAACTTCGGATGCCAGGCTCAAGCAATCTCCCACTAGCCCCTAAGTTGACCGACTAGTAATTTGCGCCCTTCTTTTTTTTTTTTTTACAAGAAACAACCCGAGTGAGTGCTAAAGGTGCTGATAAGAGCAGACACCACTAACATACTCGCCCTCTACTCTCCCACCATAGTCCTAGCTGTGTATATGAAGGCGGGGTACTTATCATTTAGACGCCTATCATCATCACTAGTTGATCACCAGACCAGCCAGCGACTCGTGCCCTCTACTGCCCCACCACAGACCTAGCTGTGTTTTTAAGGCAGGGTACTTATCATCGAGACACCTATCATCACTAGTAGTAGATCGTGCCCCTAAGTTGACCTACCAGTAACCCGTGCCCTCTACTCTCCCACCACAGTCCTAGCTGTGTATATTAGGGTGGGGTACTTAGATAAGGTAAATGGAGGGGATATAGTAATGCAAGCTTATGAACCCAATCTGCCGGGTGCGAGATGGACCCGACTGCCAGCAGCCACTGGATGGCTTGTGTAGGATCAGAGTGGTGGGGAACGACCAGGTCGGGCAGTTTGCCTATGAAAGGGCCACCCCAGTCTGTGCCCTCCACTTCGATCGAGATCATTGGGAATGTCCTGGGCAAAAACCGGTTATGGCAATACACGGTAAATGAAGGATACAGGGAAGCCCACAAACTTCACCCCTCCACCATGACCACGCAAAATAGATGGGATTGGCACTCTCCACTGACGGCCGCAGACCTCACTGGCCTTCCATGGGCAAAGTATGCACATATCATGCCCACATCTCAGCGTGCTCTCCAGTGGCGGCGGATTGTGCAAAGGTGTCTTCCTACACCAGACTGGGTCACAGCCAGATTTAACTCGCAACAGAAACGAGTACCTCGCCAGTATGTTCATATTGTGGACTATCTTCACAACGTAGAGCAGACCTGGAGCACTGCTTGCTGGCCTGCCCTATGGCATTGCAGGTATGGAGATGCTGGGATGCATTGTAGCAGAAGTTAACAGGTGTCCCTTTCGACTGGGACGTCAAACTAATCCTACTGGGAAAATCCAAAGACTACCCCCCTACATGGACAGCATTCCAGAACAACCTATTTAAAAAGACCAGACTGGCCATTCTCACGACGATATGGAGGATGAAATGTGCTGCACAAAGGAAACAATTTTCCTTCGGCTTACCTCAAGTGAAGGTAGAGATTGTGGAAATCATGAGAGCCAATCTAGTGAAAGCAGCAAAGGAACTGAGCAAACAACTATCCCCCATCACAGACCCCACCAAGAAACAGCGAATAGTGCAGGATTTCAGGGACCTCTGGGTAGACCCTCTTAGGAAGCTCTGCAACATAACGGACGGGGGGAAAATGTTCCGGAAGAACTGGTGGGCACAAGAAAAACAGTGGCGATTGAAGCCGTCCGAGTGCTTCGCAACTCCCCTGCTAGGGCACAACTGACTGGCAGTAGCGGTCCCTACGGAGTACACCCAGTTCCTACCGTCGGACACACACCCGGGGCGACCAGGGTCTTCACTTCCACCTCTCCCAACCGATCTTCCCCAGTAACGCCCCCCCTTCCCTCAACGGACCTGCCTTCGCCTGCACCCCCTCACCTTACACAACCAGAGTACCACCACTCCTTCCGACCGGCCACACCCCTACCGGCGCCCCCCCCCCGGCTCGTCCTCATCAGTGCCCTCTCTTTCAGAGGTATTGTGCCCCCCCCTTCCAACTGCCTTCACCAGTACCCCTTCCCTCTCCTTCTCCCCCAAAACATACATCTTCACCAACAACACCTCGCCTGTCCGCCTCCCCCCCCCCCTCCTCCGATCCCCTTCTACCCAGCCTACCCTCGTCCGCACCACCATTGACCCCCCCTCTCCCCCAGTCCCTCTATCTATCGGAGGCAGGACCAGACGAGACAGCTAGCCCAACAGCCTTCGGAGCCGGCGTGGGTGACTGTTGAGAGAGGAGCGGACGCAGTAACAGAGGCTGCAACGGAAAGAAGGACAGCAACCCTAGTCTGGCTAAAACAAGCGTCTTGGAAGCAAACAAGCAATATGGACACCTCTGGTGCAGGTGCAAGATGACAGTCAGACAACCGCCCCTGCCAAGAAAAGATGAGACTGAAGACCTCTGGGGCCTAAGAGTGGCAGGAGGCTGTGTAGCAGTGCTGTAATAAGGGGGCGCTGGGGCCTAAGGGTAGCAGGAAATGTGGGGCGAGTAAAGGATAATTGGGTGAAGCAGTGCTGTAATGATGGGACGCCGGGGCCGGTTCCAAGCACGTGTTGCTACCTACGAATAAGATTGGAGCCATCAACCTAAGGCGACCCTAGTACAGGCACAAGTTTTTATCCCTGCCTGTAGTAGGTGCGACCTGATCGATATTAACAAGTTCTTAATCATCTTTATGATTGCAGAGGAATGCTGATCCCTCAATCTCCACGTCTCATGAACTTTTGTCCCTACTCATACCCTTTAATTTCTCTCAACCAGTTCGGTGGGGCTGAGGTAATATTAGGGACAGGCATCACCCGGTTACGTATCCAATGCTGTTGTATTCCCCTGAACACTGGCATAAATGTTTGGGTCATTATAGCTGTATTGAGGGCCATTTTTAGGCCGATGCCATTTTTAGGGTCAGTATAGGGTCATTTTTAGGCCCATTTATGGTGTAAAAATGGCCCTAAAAAGAGCTGTACAATACCTTGCGTTATATCTCAACATGAAAGCACACACCTAGGGCCACCTTTTACTGTCAGTGGAAGGCTCTGCCCCTTCTTCACTTTTCATTTTTGCTCTTGTTTCTCGCAAGAACCGAAAATCTCATCCTTATTCTGTGCATGACAGTGGTGTTCTACCACATGAGCGCTGGACTTTTTTCCTTTTGTTTTGGGAGACCACTGTCTAGTGACTGTGCGCGTGCTGATGATTGAGGGCTGAGAAGATGAATTGCTTCAGGAGCGGAAAAAAGAGATGGAGATGACTGCTGTTTTTGGGGGGGGGTAAAAATGGGTCTGAGAGTCTGAGACACTGTTTGCTAAGCGGCGACGGATGTGGTTTCCAGCAATTGTCATACAATTGCGGCTGGGGAGTGGTCCCCGTGCTTTTCTGGGCAGACAGGGCAGAGAGCGAGGACCCTGGCCTCAATTTTCCGATCGAAAACAAAAAAGAAAGGTTCACGCTCTTGAAAATAAGGAATGAAGGGGGGGAGGAAACCCAGGTTCTGTCAGATTGAATGCCCTCCATCATCATTTTTTAATATATATAATATATATTATATTTTTAATGAATGGTGACAGTCTTGTCAGCCTCGTAACTTTTAGGTTGCTCTGCACAGAGCATGAATTTGAAATTTCAGATTTCTGATCAAGAATCTGACAGACCCTTCTCTTCCAGCAGATTGGGGCACTGGGCACGACCGCTTTGTAAGATAACGGCCTGCTCGAGGAGACCGTGCTTCCGACAACGACCACCTGAAGTCCATCCGCAGAACTGTGCTCGCCCCTTCCCCCCCACCTCCCCAAGAAAAGAGTAATACTGCCATAGTAGGGTAGATACGTCCAACTGGCAGCCGCCTGGCATAACAGTACAATGAGTACATGTAGCAGGTGTGTTCTGGTGAAGTGGTGGCTTAAACCACCACTTTGCATGGGGTCTCTGTCAGCCTCCACAAGTATCAGTATCAGTAGTGTATTGGACGGGGTGCAGTGGGCCCGTACAGAAGAGGAACTACAACTGTGTGCACTGCTGCCCCCCTTCGCTCGAACTGGTGGTTTAAACCACCAGTACTTATGACCCTTTCCCTGCAGAGCCTAGAAACGCCCTGCAAGCCAAAAGAAAACGAACCACGCGCTTTCTTTTTTTCTATCACTCCCAGCCATTTAGCTCCGGTGGCCATGTCCCGAAAGTCGAGGCGCGTGCGAGAAAAATGGTGGCGACATACTGGTGGTTTAACTACCAGTACCTCGAACCCGTCTGCGGCGCCCTGACTGCTTTTCCATCATTCATGTATTTGACCCCGTACAGGCAGGTCTGTACACCCAAAACACAGCCTGCGTGTTAACCAGTCATTTCCCAGAAGGTACTGATGCTTTAAGAATACCAGCGGTTGCCCGCCGGCGGTTCGCACACAGCACACGCCTCCTCCTCCCTCCTTGACCACCTCCTTCGCCTTGCAAACACGCCTTCCCCAAGAAGAAACGAAGTCCACCTCCCGACTTGAGATGGTGAGTCTCTCTCCAGTAATATTCCACTTGCATCAGGACCGCGGGCGGTATTGTGTGGCCTGGGTGACAGTACGCAGGCTGGGTGGCACGACACAGGGGGGTCCTACCATGTGGACTGTGTGGCAGTAAAGGGGCTGGGTGGTATTACAGTGTAGGCGATAGTATGTGGGTTGGGTGGCACCTCACAGGGGGTCGTACTATGTGGACCGGTTGGCACTATGTGAGCTGGGCAGTATTATGTGACATGGGTGATTGGGTGGTACGACATTTGGCGGGCCATACGTTGTGGACAAGCTGTCACTATGTTGGCAGGGCGGTATTATGTGGTCTGGGTGATACCTTTTTCGTTCCCGAATGGTCCCGATTTATTGGCGGGGAGCTGCCCCTTACGTGGCCTCGCTGATACCGCGTGGGGGCACCACATGGGGCGGCCCATATTGTCGAGTGGATGGTACTATGTGGGCCGACACAGTAGAGTGCAAGACAAGTGGGCAATGGTATGTGGGCTGGGTAATACAAATAGCTAAGGAAGAAAGGGGAAAAACAGCTACCACAAAAAAATGGAAAAAGCGAAGCCCAAGCCCAAGCCCAAGCCCAAGCCCATGTGGCCTGGTTGATACAATGTGGGCTGGGTGGTGCTAGGTGGGGCAGGTCATACTATGTGGACTGGGTGATACTATGTGGGTTGGGCCGTACCACACGGGGTGGGTCTTACTACATGGATTGGTTGGTAGTCCTGTGTGGGCTGGTTGGTATTGTGCAGCCTGGGCGATACTCTGTGGGTTGGGTGGCACCACATCGGGCGTGTCATAATGTGTGAAGTGGATGGTACCATGTGGCCTGGATGATGCTATGTCTGCTGGACAGTAACACACATGGTGGTGGGCCATACTATGTGGATTGGGTGGTACTATGTGGGCTGAGTGGTATTACTCAGTCCGGGTAATACTAAATGGGTTGCGTGGTACCATGTCGGGCAGGCCATACCACATGGACTTGATGGTGCTATGTGGGCTCGCCGGTAAAACATGGGGCATGTCACTGAATGGCACAACTGTTCTTTTCTGTTTTTTGGTTTCAAAATTTGGACCATTTCTCAATTTATGAATGTCGTCCTTGCACAGGGGCCATGCTGGATTGAACATATGTTGATCAGTCTTTTTTTTTTTCAGTCCAGGGCGTTGTAGAGGTCAGTTACTAGGCTCACATTGATCGCCGGAAGCTGTCAGCCATGGTTGCCCTGAAGAGACGAGGCTACCTCCTATCCGATCCTCGCATCAATACTCCTAACGCACCCCCTATTCCTACTATCCTACCTCAGTGTGACCTGCACTCAGGACCATTACCCTACCATCGAGGGGAACTTGGACCGAACAGTAGTGACAGGCACCAGGGCTACTGACCCAGCCGTGGTGGAAGCGTAGTCGAACGAGCCTCGTCGTACGGTACCTTCGCACGCCAGGCTGAAGCAATCACCTATTAGCCCCTAAGTAGACCGACTAGTAACTCCCGCCCTCTCTTATCATCGAGACGCCTATTATTAGTCGGTCCTGAGTCCTGACCTCCCCTTTTTCACATGCGGCCAGCATCAGAATGCATGGATCCATTCCCTCCCTCAGACAACAGCATAGTTGACGTATCATGGCATGGGATGGGAGAATAAACCTCGGAACATTATAAATCAGGAGCCTGATGGAATAGCATGACAGAAAAACAGGTGGCTTTAGCCAGCCCGAAGAGGCAAGGCTCCTTTTGTGCGCTTCTTCTTGCTACCATTTATTACCACCTGATCCTAGAGGCTAGGGATCGGCCTTCAACATCATCATGTCATGATGGGACGCTGGACCCGATTTCCAGCAGGTGCCGCTCTCCATCAATAGATCGGAGAACCCTTGTACAAAAAATAACTGAGGTGTGGAAGGATGTATCATTGCAGATGCAAATGAAACAGTGCAAGATCCAAGCTTTTCCAGTTGATGTAGCTCAGTGGTTAGAGCACCAGTTGGAAATGTGCATTGTGGTACGAGGTTGCGGGTTCAAAACTCAATTACATCCTTGTGCATGGACACCGGCAGGGCGTTGGAATGACACACGGCTGGACAGCCCCCCCCTTTGGCTGACGCAGGTAAGCTATGACAGACACTGCCTGCGCACCACCCAAGGGTTAGTCCGGGTTGCTATATGTCGGATTCTACGTACGCGGGTTGCTCGAGCACATTGGCTACTGGTTGCTCTGATGATCTCCCCCATCATCCGTCATACATGGTCCATACTACAGTCTGGCATAGCTGTTATACACACATATTCATAGTGTCATATGGCTCTTGATACCTATACTACCTACAGGCACATCTATACACCGTCTTAGGGCGTACACCCGTGGCCTATGGGCAAATTGCACAGCCTATGGTCACTGATACACTGCTTACACATACACACAGGTTAAGATACACACACCTATACACCATCTTAGGGCGTACACCTGTGGCCTATGGTCACCGATACACTGCTTACACATTCACATAGGTTACGACTTAGACACTGACATATCAGTAGAGTCAGGTGGGGGAGACCGATCTCTGTCAAGGGTTTGTCATGGGGTTCAGATCCAGGCTCCAGGGAGTCTGCTCTGGTCTGTGCGAATACTTGGCCGCGATCCGGTTCGTCGGTATGGACTGATAGTGATACTGATTGTGCCTGATGTCCGAAGTCCCTCGAGTAACATGGTTTGAGCGTTCAGACTTCCACTGGGGCTGGGTGGGGTAGCTGTCTAGTCCAGGTGCCTATAACTACTGTTCGGTCTACGTCATCCTCTGAGGATAGGGTGGTTATCCTGAGTGCTTGTACCACTGAGGTAGGATAGTAGGCGTAGGGGATGCGTTAGGAGAATTGAAGTGAGGTAGGGTAGGGAGGCAGTCCTGCCGTCGCGCGTCAGTGTACCCACTAGCTGGTTGAGCTCGAATAGTACCAGGAAGGTGACCCCTCCGATATCACACTAGGTGGGAGCCATGAGCCCACACCTGGCCAGCGTCCGGTCTGTGATTGGCGCCAGTGGAATACCACCAACAAGGGCCATACCTCCCCACGCGAACTTCCGAATCGGTTGCCGGGAATAATACTGGGTTGGTCGCCCACTGGGAAGTATCCCTCCAGCGCTCCTATGACAGTATGCCCGACCTCTATAACAACCTGGGCTTTCTAATAAGAAAGAAAGAAAAAAAAAAGCAGGAATTTGAGGAGAAATGGTTGGTTGGGGAGGAAAAGGATAGTAGCAGAACTGGAAGGTGAAACCACCAAGTGGAAAAACTGGAGACACATGGAGAGGCATTGGAATTATAAACAGTCCACCCACTTCTATACCCCCCCTCTTCAACACCACTGTCCTTCATCCCCCTCCCATCCAACCCTCGACCCTCGCCCTGACCCTGGCCCTAACCCTTTGAACCCCCCTTTCCTCCCTCCACGCACTTCCCCCCAACATACCCTCGGAAGCCAAGCACCTCCGCCGACAAGCCAGGCCGGACCATTGGGAATACCTCAGGAGTATGGTCTTGGGTCAAGGTCACAGCAGATGCAGTGTGAAAGGGAAGAATTGCACCAAGTAAGGGTAGTGCGAGAAGCAGAAGAACCCAGAAAACTGCAGCAAAGGGCGAACGGGGGCAAGGGATTTCTTAGGAGGAAGCCAGGAATCACCTAATGGCCAAGGGCCAGACCTGGGAATGAGTAGCAAATGGCAATTGAAGTTATTAAACCACCAGTACGTGGCCCCGCTATTTGTTTCTGGTCCAGACCATTAACGCGCCGCAACTTTCGGGGCTCGGTCTCTGGAGCAAAATGGCTCGCGGCGCCATCCAAAAGGTGCACGCCGGTTCTTTTTTTTTTGGACGCTCAGTGCATTTCCAGCCCCAGAGAAAAGTGCCTCGGTAGTACTGGTGGTTTAAAAGAGTTGGTACCAAGGAATGCAAGGGGGAGACATGCAAAGGTGCGATGGCCAGGAGCCGAAAATTAGAGAGAATGGAGAAACAAACATAGACAAGACACATGCATCCTTAGAGATCCAAAGAAGGAGAAAGAAAAGGAGAGAATACACACACAAAAAAACACGGAACCATGGTACGCACAAAAGGAACTGGCACTTGGATATAAAATTAAGGACAGTGTCATGCCGAGCTGCCCCTACGATCGTTTCATCCGCCACCAGTAGCGGAATCACGAGGGAATGAAAAAAGTGTGTACCAAAACCTTTGATCCTGCTTCTTAAATACTGAGAGAGAGAGAGAGAGAGAGAGAGAGAGAGAGAGAGAGAGAGAGAGAGAGAGAGAGAGAGAGAGAGAGAGAGAGAGAGAGAGAGAGAG
>BFEA01000233.1:189507-202228 GCA_003427395.1 Chara braunii
AGAGAGAGAGAGAGAGAGAGAGAGAGGGAGGCAGAGAAAAGGAGGGAGAAGGCCCGCAGAAGAAAGAGTCGGGAGGTTAGCTAAGCGAGAAACTAGAAAGATATCCCCAAAACTGCCTAGTCAGAATGCCTAAAAAGGCAAAGGCTCCAGCGAACCATCAAAGCTCAAATCTGAAAACCGAGAAACTGTTCGCAGAGAATCTGTCTTCAAAATCCACGGATACGAGAGCCCTTGGCATAACACAGATTTTGTGACAAAGGAGGAGGGTAAGCAAGAGGTCTGCTCTGAAAATGCTGAAAGAAACAGCACGGACACAGCACGGTTGGAGGTCGTGGAAAATACAATAATCTTCAACCCGCCACCTTAGAATGAAATGCCAACTTTATGGTGATAAATCATCAATTTATCATCGGAAATTGTGTGGCTGGCAAGTACCATGTTTAACGAGACACAATCACACCCAACCGCGGAGACTTCGAAACGATAATATGCGGACGGAATTCTCAGAAGAATTCAAAACGGCCATCGAAACCAAAACAACCACAAAATATCACACAACAAAGGAAGGCACAAGGAATCAAAAACAGTGAAGAAAACTCGGTAAAAGTGACAGCAGCAGTAAGTTCCACCCATAGCATGGAAATGCGAAATTCAGAGAAAGACCGAGAGTAAGCACAATCAAAGTCGTGAAGGGAAGAAGGCAGGAAGCCCTGGAGAGGAGGAGTATATAGCAAAACATAGCAGCCCTTCAACCGTTTTTGTCAGAGATCTGAGCACGGGCGAGAAGGGAAGAGAAGGTTCGAGAAGCAAAAGAATATAGGATAGAGAGAGAGGGGGGGGGGGGGSGGGGAAGGTTGAGGACCGAGAGGGAAAGGCAGATTGAGCAGTCGGAGGCAATAGGAGACAGTGCCAAAACAAACCGCTCAGTGAAACCTGATAAATGGTCAATATAGCGCCCCCCGCCTTGATTACTAAAAGAAGGAAAAGCACGTCTGGACTCTGAAGAAGATATCCAATCAACCTCCGAAAGTGATACTAGAGCGGTGCAAAGTCCCAACAACACTTAGAGAAAAGCGGCATCAAGAGAAAGAGAGAAAACAAAGTCGTAAGGGGAAGAAGGAGGGAACCCCTGGAAAGAGGAAGGATATGGCAGATGGTAGTCGCCTTCAATTGTTTTCGTTAGAGACCTAAACACGGGCGAGAAGGGGAGAGAAAGTATGAGAAGCAGAAGAAAGATAGGGTAGGGATAGAAAGAGAGTGGGGAAGAAGGGGAGCGAGAGGGAGGGACAGGGCAAGCAGCCAGAGTAACGTGAGGTAGCGTTGCCGAGCGCATCGGCTCCCGGCTTTCGGCAGAAGCCCTCTTACGCGCGCCACACAGGAGTAAAAAGGAAAGGATTCACAAACAACGCAGAACCCCGCGCCGTCCGAACGTGCACAGTTTTCGCCGCTCTAGCCGGGTGCGCCAGCCATATCTCTCGTGGTCCCTTGTGACACGACAGGTTCTCGCGAGGCACAACTTTCCTTCCCTAAGGAGCTTTTACCATCCTTAGGGGTGTATCCCTACCGAGCAACTCACCCGCATACAGAATTTTTCATATGCAATCGTAGTGGTAGATCAGCCGAGGGTGTTTGCTCGCTCGCTGCAGCACAGGTACGTGTGGTAATAACGCCGATTGAACCCGAACATCGTTTGTTCCCTAGGGCGCTTATCTCCAAGTACAAAGTTGACGTCAGTCGACTAGGATGGTTTCAACCAAGCGTGAAACCACAAATATTCCTGGTCCCTTGGACACAACTTGAAAAAAAGTTATCACGACAATTGAACGTAACCACATTAGAATGAAGCGATCATAGTCGATAGTCGATAGAAGGACATACATACACAGAGAGATGGACATACATACACAGAGAGATGGTCTTCACGACTATTACAAGTCCATATCATTAGTTCAACATCAATTGAATGAAAACTCTGAATAGAGAAGTATTCAGGTGACTTGCAACATGATTAACAAGCTAATACTTAAAACCAATATGATACACTTCAACTAGAATATGGAAACGTACGCCCCCTTCGCCATGTCACGAGGAAGCCTTTTGGCTTTTGCCTTCCCCGACGTGCAAGCACATCCATGACACAGGGGCCGGGGGGAAGAAAGAAAACAACAAAAAATGGAAAAAAAAACTACCTGATGTAACTTCTCAGCGGGAATGAACCTCCACAAGAACATGGGAACATACACCACCATATTTTCTGTCTTTCGTGCATGTGGTGGGCAGTGGAACACCTCTTCTGTATGCGTTTGCCAGTTCCAGAGAAACGAACGCACGCAAAGGAACAAGAAGGGCCTCATTCCTCTACTCTCCAAAAAGGTGCAAAGCCCCTTGTGTCTGGGCAGGTCCCAAGGAGGCTTCCCGTGTCGGGCTGTCATGTCTGCAGGGTCCGTCAGCGAGTTTCCATGCCAGCTTCGGTCTGTCTCCCGGACTCTCCTCCTATGTAGCCCACTTTTCCGGCGCCCAGTCTGTCCTTCAAGAATTTGTCTAAGATACCTTGTTTCCTTGTAGGGTCGTCCTTGATACACTTGAGTACACGGTTCCAGTCGAACTGATACTCAATCTGCAAGTTCTATGTGACCGTCTCCCATGCTTCTGCCTGTGACATGGTCTGGGCGTTGATTGTTTCATTGCAACGCCGCTTCCAGATCACCCAGAGTGTCAGTGGACGCAACCTGTGGAAGAAGGTCCTCTGTCATTTGTCTATTAGCCTCGGCTAAGCCAGTCCTGTGTGGCGGATAGTCGGATTTTCTGCTAGCGACACTGTGTTCACAGTCATCCACAGGGCTTCCGCCCTGGCCCACAGCTGACGCGCTTTCGGACAATGCAGGAGGCAGCGAGGCAGGTCCTCCTGCACACCGTCGTCACAGATTGTGCAGAGGTCATCAAACTCTTGTCTGCCTGCCTCCCTGCGACATCTGCTGAGCCATTTATTGACCAGGAGAGCGTGGTAGTAGATGAACCATTGCATACTTTGAATACGCATGTTTTTCATGGCGAGTAGGATTTGCCACGGGAGCGACTTGTGCCCTTGTAGGCTCCCCGGGAGGTGCTTCTCCCATCTTTGAGTCAGGAGGTCATTGGTGTTGACCGCTCTCCTCCCGAGTTTGTATCCCAAGCGTTTGGTGTAGTCTAGGATATTAGTTCCCTGCTCAGTGATTGCTGTTGTACCCACCGTCTTCCAGGCCCATTTATTTTGTTCTCGTTTTTCTTTTTTTTTAAATTTTTTATCATCCTTGCGCAGGGCCCATGCAAGTGTTGGCCCGGCACGACCAACTTCGGTTGTGCGATCTGGAGATCGTGCGGTCGAAGTATCGGGCTGAACCACACAGGGCTTGGAAGGGACAATTTGTCTGGTGTCTGGTGCCGGTGCAAGTTCGCAAATTTACTGCAGTGCACGGGGCAATTCAGGAGCCAACGTCCTCATAGAGCAAAGCAATTTCCTATCCACTTAAAACACTCCTGCATCACGATGTTATGCTCGCTCACCAGTCAACTCCAATTATACAAATGGTGTCAACACCGTCAAGTGATTCCATGGCAAGCGTCAAGGGGCAGAATTAGGAGGAGGGGGAGGAGGAGGAGGAGGAGGTGAAGTCATCAGACGATTGCATAACCACAGGCAAGGAGCAAAATTTTGTTCCCTGAAAGAAATGAAAAGGGTCATAAAAATACCTTTCTCGGCCTTTTGGCTAAGATCAAGTGTAGTATCTGTTCTGATCAGTTTAATATCTGATCCGTGGTCCATTGGGCCATTTAAAAAAAAAAAAAAAAAAAAAAAAAAAAGGGTCATAAAAAAGCGCCGCAGGTCTAGCTCAGTTGGATGAGCATGCAAATGGTATTCAGGAGGTCGTGGGTACCCCCACGACGGCCTGCGACGGGCATGGTGTTTACCAGCTGAGATAGTTGGGCTTGCCCCCCTGGCCAGTCTTGGTAAGGGGTTCTTCCTTTGGCCCTTGCCCCTGCCATCCCTCACTTGGAGTTGGAAGCTTAGGTACTACTCCTTGCACAGAGTAGAGCAGATCGAATTAGTTTCCTCCCTGTAGTGCTTAGACATGTATTGCTGTCCCAGATTGCCCTACCAGATACATGGGTAGACAGAGCGAGGTATGTAGGTAGCTAGAGTGAGGTAAACAAATCGAGAGAAGAAAAATATACATAACTTAAAGGTTTTTCTTTTAAAAAAGAAAAGAGTCACAAAAGAAAAAAGAAAGGGTTACAAGAGTGATTGAGCAAGCACTGGGTGAAAGGATAATGAGACTCTAAGGTAACCGGACTGCTGGGGCCCAGAATAGAAGGGGCAACTGTTTTTTCACCCTCACTCTATGAAGTACTTACGCTTAAACTGCTGTTCAACTGACTCAACTCTGTGTTCCCTTATTTGAGCTAGACTCAAATAAAATGGGCCACCCACACTCCATGAAGTACATACGCTTAAACTGCCGCTCAACTGACTCAACTCCGTGTTCCCTCATTTGAGCTAGGCTCAGTTGAAGAACTTGCCCCTGATAGCTTTCCTCCTGTTTCCCCAGAGATTGTTTTTGGCCTTTACGAGCCGCCTTAATCTCTATAGCACACGAAGGTAAGAAACAAACAGAACTTTTGCGAGTAAAATATCACGTACATGTTTCAGCAATCATGACCAGTGGCTTCTGTCTTCTTAGTGAGCTGTTGACGTGTGTACTCCCAGGTTGCAATCGCTCCACTCACGTGAACGTTCAGCGATCGGATGACGCCCATCTGTGGAATCTGAACACATCCATGGAGCCGCTGGATGATCTCGACCGGGACACCCTCCTTCTCTCTTCCCAGCACCAAAACCTGCACAGCAATGGAAACAAGAGTTGAAGAGACAATAGATGGTAGAGAAGACTACAACCCAATGTCCTTAAGGACATCCCTCACCTGATTTTGATTGGTCGTAAGGATTTGCACATTTTTCCAAAGGTAACTCAATCTGCCTTGGTCCCGGTTGTAGTCTAGCCCATCTACGTTGTCTTCAGCAGCATCTTATGAAACCGGTTATTGGGATGAGGGCTTTGCTTTTACTGCTTCCTCCCGGCTACCAAGCCCATTCCGCAGGATCGAACTCTAGCTCCTGCATCGCAGGCTTTATTTGAAAGAGAGTGCCTTATGTGAAAGCCCCCAAGACTCTTTACTGCGAGCACAACAGACGGACTTAGGCCCACCCTGCTATTCGGTCCAAGTCACCCTCCAAGACAGCGGGGATAGGGGGTGCGCTAGGAGCATTGATGAGAGGGTGGCCCTAAATTCGGACCACCCTGCTATTCGGTCCAAGTCACCCTCCAAGTCAGCGGGGATAGGGGGTGCGCTAGGAGCATTGATGAGAGGGTGGCCCTAAGTTTGGACCACCCCCTGCTATTCGGTCCAAGTCACCCTGCAAGATGGTAGGATGATAGTCCTGCTATTCGGTTCAAGTCACCCTCCAAGATGGTACTAGGATGATAGTCCTGAGTGATTGACACCAAGGTAGGAGAGTGGGGATAGAGGGTGCGTTAGGGGCATTGATGAGAGGATAGGTTGGGGGTAGCCTCACATTGTCAGGATAGCCAATGGCTGACTAACGACTGCAAACCAACGTACGTCTGGAATCCGGCCTCTATAACAACGCGGGCTTTATTATACGAAAAAAGGCCCTAAACAAAAAAACGCCACTTCCCCTGGAACAATGTTCTGTACAGATGGAGCATCCGGTTAGGTTGCTTGGAAAAGATGTGAAGACAGCAAGGTGATCAGTTGGTGTCTGTCGGTGAGAGAATTGATATGCCTTTGTGGGGACAGTTTCCTGAATCAACACCCCCCACTCTCCTACCGTCTTCGCCCGAATAGAACGCCCGGTAATTATCGCCGTATCTGGCCTGAAGGTTGTTCCAAATATAGCTATAATGACCGGGCGTTCTATTCGGGTTAAGACGGTAGTATCCATGTGAAATCCTCTTTGAGTACTTCTTTCCAACTCTCAGCAATGCTTTTTTTTTTTTTTTTTTTTTTCAGAAACAGAACTTCACGGTTCTGGCTCGTTTCCATTCTGGGGAGCATCAGTCCGGTTCCTATTCCACCGGCAAGTCGATAGAGGCTACATGGAGAAACTCACACACGCTCCTCCCCATTATGGCTGGGAGGCCCAACCCGAGTAGAAGGCATTGATTTCTTCCCGAGGGAAGGATGTACCACCTCTCACCCCTGCCCGAGTTAGCCTGCCCAACTTAGACTTCTTGCGTAAACCCTAAACCCTCCCAAAAGGCCTAAACCTCAATGTCCTGTCCCATTCCTACTCCCCTCAGCTGCAAAGCTGTCAGATTTACTCGGCGATGCTTCTTTGTTGTTTTTTTTCCCCTTTCTTTTCTATAAGGCGAAGAGCATGAGACACCATCTTAGAACTGAACGGCCGAACGACCCCAGCTTAATTCTAAGTCATTTACTCATCTGAGTTGACTGGGATTCGCAGTCAGGTCTGTATTTCAACAGTTCAAGGGTGTACCAACTGGGCTAGGCCCATTGGTGTCGGCAATGCTTCTTATTACCGTAGGTAGGTTTGTTTGTGGTTGCCTTCCATTGGCCATTCCTTTTTTTTTGTTTTTTTTTATATCCGTTCGTGGTCCAAGATAACCACCGACTGTCTTTATGGGCCAAGGACGAAGGGTCTACCCTTTATTTCAGGCAAAAGACAGCCACAGACATTTTAGGCTTTTAGGATATTATGATATTCAACAAAAAGGGGAGAGAAAAAAACTGGGCCTATCTTGCCTCCCTCCTTGTATGAAAAGGAAAAGGAAGCTTAGGAGGAGCTCAGGGAGGTAGAGGGAGGCACACAAATGGAGAGGCGATGCACTCTACTGACCGTTTTCTTTGGGAAGTCGTATTCATGTATGGCGATGCTGTTTGCTGTCTGCTCTAAGCCGATCAACGTGTAGCCCTCTCTTGCCTTCTTGTCCAGATAAATATTCAGAGAGGACTCAGGGACCTCCACAATTGGTATCCACCTCTCTGCGGTCACACTGCAAAAAAACAAGGAGGGGTAGGGAGAGGGGAGGGTAGGAAACAGGGGTAAGGGAGGGGGAGTTGGGAAAGGAAGAGGGGGAGTTGGGGAAGTCAGATCATCGTTATTAGTGAAAACTTGTGAGAGAATGATGATCAGAGAGATTTGAGTCAGAAACCAATGACAGTTCAATGTTTTCGGAACACTTTGAGCACCCGCCCACCACCCAAAAAATGATGCAATTGCATTCTAAACAATTGGGCGGGAGAGCCAATAAGCTAGAGAACACCCAAAATATTCACAAAGGCACTACGCTACTGGCCCCTCATGACTGTCTGGGATATCTGTCGTGACAGCCCGTACAGCCGTCCGGCTGTATGATTTGTCTGGGCTCAGCACAAAATCTAAGAAGGGCAGAGAGGGGTAATTTACTAATTTAGTAATTTCAGAGAGGGAAAAAAATCAAAAGATTCTGAAAACAATACAAACTGCAATACGAACAGGCCTAGCTCAGTTGGTACATCCCCGAGCCCTTGAAATACAGACCCGAGTTCGAACACCGTTGGAAGCAGATGAGTAAAATACTGCAATTCTGAATTCCGTGGGGCCGGTCAATTCAAATGATGATATCTCAAGGTCATAGCCCTTTTCTTTGAAAAAAAAAACAAAAAAAAAAAACTGCAATACAAACAATGTTTGCAAGAGGGTCATCTTCAATTCCAAATAGAATTGAAGATAGTAAGATAACAAACAAAAAAAGAAGTAAAACAAAATTTTAATCTTAACAAGTCTAGGAAGCTCGTCCAGCCACGCGCAGGGAGTCTGAAAAATGTCTGGTACTTCTTTTTTCGGTGTTTTTTTTTGGCCGTGGCAGTCTTCCGCACTTGCCAAGAGGAGCCCGGATCCATTCAATCCGGGCTCTTTTTTTTCTCACTGTTGTCCGTTAAGGGGGGGTCTTAAAGTGCTTATAAATGGGTTCTTTTAACTTTAAAGGGCTTAAAAGGATCAAGCTCACAGATGAACCCAGAGGCTCTTATCGTTCCTCAGTCGTTGAGATCCGCCACTGAAGTCACCTTGCCCCTCACAGATTGGTTTCGAGAGGCGGTTAACGGAGGCCCAAATTTTCAGAAATGTGTCTTGCAATTTATAAGCGGGCCTGTTATTCCGGGGCTGAAAATGGGGAATCTCCCGTTAACCACCTTACATCCCATACGGGCGTCATGCCATCCGTTCGTTGCCGATTCTTGATTTCCTGTTCTGATCAGATGAACTCCTGTGCATCCTCTGCCTCGGAATTCCGATTTCTGACTAACGTGTCAGAGTTGTGCCACTCTTTCCACCTTCGATTTAAGACCGTGGAAACAACTTAAAAGTTAAAACTTAAAAGTTGAAGCTTCGAATAAGCCATTTTCCCCTTGCTAAACTCTCACCTGCTTGAATTTGGCCAACAGAGCTCCTGTTCTGCATCAGGATTGTTTTTGTTTTTTTTTCCTTTTTTTTTTTTTCAGGATTTGTTCTGAATCCTACCTTCGGTTCACGAAAAAAAAAAGAAAAAAGAAAAAAAAAAAAAGGGGGTTTGTCGGGATCCAGAGTTCCACTTTCCTCCGTTGGCATAGGGCCTCAAATGCTCCACTATTCGCCACATACACACAAGATAAAAAAATATGGCGGCGCATTTTTCCATGTTCTAGCGGAAGATTCATTGAATTTCATTTCCATTTTTGCACATTTCGTTGAGTAGTGTAGCGAGAGTCTGCAAGACCCATAGAATCTCTACTTCAATTATTCATTCCCCTTCACATGGTATAGAATCTCATCTCTCTGCTTCAATCATTCCCTTGGTAGCTGACCAGACCTTGTCTATCCTGGGTTCTTGGATTTCTCCATGGTCCTATAGCATCTGTGCTTCCACATTTTCGTTTATATCTTCTAGACTTCTATTTATTTATTTATTTATTTATTTATTTATTTATTTATTTATTTATTTATTTATTATTATGTTTTTTCTATTCAATCATTTCAATGCGAATCTTTATGAGGGGTTGACCCTTAGCCAAAAGTTGTTTGCAACTTTCAACTGGAATACAGAACATAGTTGTTCCACATAACGTTTTTGTTTTTCTTTTTGCACTTGCGCCGGCCGGAACCCCCGCCTAAGGGTCATGTACGGCTGGGTCTTTGAGCGTGTGTGCGGACACCACTTGGTAGCCTGGGCGCGCTGATTTTCTTCCTTGATAAAAAACTAAAATTAGAAAAAAAATATCTGGAAAAAAAATCAAATGTACTATAGGAAGTTGCCCCCCTTTTAGAACCCTCCAGAGTCCAAGCGCTGTCAATAACGGTGTAAGTGTCTGGGACTCCCCTTGATGCTCAAACTGCGTCAAACATGTTTTTGAGAATGTGCTTCATTTTCCACAAACACAAAATTGAAAATCCCCATATAAAATCTGAGCTTCCTTTTCTTAACTGTTTTCTTTTTTTTTCCCCACCCCCCACTTTCTTTCTTTCTTTCTTTCTTTCTTTCTTTCTTTTTGGGTTTCTTAGGTTTTCCGGACGTCTGGACAGACTAGGACCCAGCCGTCCTGGTCCAAACGGTCCGGTATCCCAGCCGTCTTGGACCACGACGGCTCCGATCGGCCCTGAAGTTACCCCAGTAAGTGCATGAGGTGGTAAATGTGGAAGACAATCGAATGCTAAACATGACCGAAAAGAAAAAAAGACAAAGAATACATGTAAATGATAGTAAATCTACAGGGTTTGTGCTTGAGTGCTTGAAATCCAAACTGATCTCCACAAATTTTGAATTCAGCAGTTTATGGTCTCCAGACTCTCCACAATTTTAAAATTTTTAATTCATCTGATGACCTTTCCATCAGATGACCATAAACTGCTAAATTGTGCTAATATGCACCGCACTCACAAATTCTCACAAATTTTGAATTCAGCAGTTTATAGCATACATGCAAGTGCACGTCATGCGGGCGGTTCCCGACGTGCGGCGCACGCGCCCAACCGATCCCGGGCGGTGGACGACATATGCCGGGAACGACCCGTCACCCCCCTCCGGAAAAAAAAAAAGAAGGCTGGAGGTCGAAACGGTGTGTTCGAGGGCCCCCGCCAAAATTATAATTGGGATGAAAAAAAAGTTTGCAGGGGTGCTGCCTCACCTCGCTCCTCCTCCCCTTCCTCGTCCTCCATGTCTCCTCCTCCCTCTCCTTTTCGTCTCCTCCGATCCATCCTCCTCCTCCTGTTCGTCCTCCTCCTCCTGCCCTTCCTCATCCTCCTTGTCTCCTCCTCCTCCTCGTACTTCATCTTCCATGCCTCCTCGTCTCCTTCCCTTCCTCGTGTCCTCCCCTTCCTCGAGTCCTCCCCTTCCTCGCCGTCCATGTCTCCTCCTCCTCCCACTCGTCCTCCTCCTCCCGCCCTTCCTCTTTTCCCTCCGTCCATCTCTTCTCCTCCCCCATCTCTACTTCTCCTCCTCCTCCTCGTCCTCACTATCCTTGTCGTCCTCCTTGTCCACATTCCCCTCCTCTCGCTATATCCCCATCTTCCTGTCATACGCCCCCCTCCCAAAAAAATAAATAAATAATAATAATAAAAATAAAAAACCTGCACGATTCCACACAGGCACCCCCCACATGGAACTCCGCACGGAACTCCGCACGAATGTGTGGCTCGTACGGTTGCAGGTATGGTTTATAACTTTATAGTACTTTATAGTAAGTTATACTTTATGGTCATCTGATGGGCCAGATTTAGAAAGGACATCAGTTTGGATTTCAAGCACTCCAGCACAAAAGGACATCAGTTTGGATTCCAAGCACTCCAGCACAAACTATGTAGATAAAAAAAAAGAAGGTATTATTTCAATTTATTTGTCATGTTTAGCCGTAGGGTTAAGAAAACTTCAAAAAAGGCTGTTGTGACCGGCACCGCCGTTGGGTTACAAATTTAAAAATGAAAATATTCAAAAGGGCATTCAATGAAGGAAAGAAACTATGAGCGATGTGGCAAGAGGTAAAAGGCTCAAAAGAGGACTCCAGAGTCCATACCTTATCAGTTGGAACTGCTTGTCTGCCACAACTCGGCCATCAGAAACAACAAGGCTAGATGCCTTGAATACCTGCACCAGGATAGAATTATGTCTTTAGAGGTCTAGAGGTCGCACAGTCGTCAGTAAGGACCTGTCAATTTCTTTATTTTTTATTTTTTTTGATTATTCTGATGATTATTTTATGTTAAGAATGACACGAGTCTACCCAAATGACAAAGTAGCAGGACATTTTCCTTGCAACTCCGTTAGAGCTGTGGGAGCTGTGCTCAGTGGACCAGGCTGGCCACTAGGGTCTGGATTTCTGAAAAGGGCCTGTCAATGTTTTCACCATTTGTTAATTTCATGATTTTTTTAAATTTTTTTTTAACCCGATTTATGCGTGTCCTCCTTGCGCAGGGCCCATGCTAATCTTCCCTTCTCTGTATCGTTCCAATTTTACCAGATGTCCCTGACGACTATTTTCATGAATTTTCTAGAACCTCAACACCGAAACAAAACCTCCCCCTCCTCTGTGACACATACACCTGTACTCCTATTCAGAGTTGAGTTGACAATGGGTATGGTGACAGACTAAGTGTAGAACACACAAAGCAGCTCACTCATAGTCACAGAATGACACATAGACGCAAACAAGTACTCTTGGCCAATTTGCCAACCTTCAAACCCAGATTCCGCCACAGTACCACATTCCAAAACCCGCATTGGCAGTCCGCCGCTGTCCTATTCAGCCACTCTAAAATGCTACTGTTGAATAAACAACTGCAAACCCCACCAACGCGCCTAGCTCAGTCGGTAGACCCATGAACTGTTGAACTACAGACCCAAGTTCGAATCCAGATTCAAGACGAACGCAAGATGAAAAACAGAATGCAATAATTCTGAACTACCTAGGGGGATGGTCAGTTGAATAATCATATTTTAAGGTCGCCGACTCGTCGCCCTTCCAAAAAGAAAACACTGGACTTGTACATTTGGTTTGTTTGGCGTAACAATAAACAAGGACATGCGTCTACACTACGTTCATTCACTCTAAAAAGTTAAAAACCAACATTAAAGAAAAAAGGGGCATCATGGATGTGGCATATAACAAAGGCCATGATGCTCGTCTAATACGTCCTGTATCCAATCATTCCGAAGAGCAACACAGTTAAATGGACAGATGCCATCATGCACTTGATGGCATAAGAACAGGCAATGAATGCATATCTAATGGATGTGACGACTTGCTCCATCTGCACTCGTCCTGTGAGTTGTCATCCATGCCATGCCATCTCTGGTTCATTACCGTAGACGTAGACATCTCGTTCCTTATCAATCCCGTGGCTTTTCGACGGACATTAGTCAGTTAAGAATCACAACAATAGACGAAACATAGGCAATATTTTGAGGATAGACAAAGACAGACATCTCATTGTATTTCATTTCCATGGACAATCAATCATTCATAGGCCTCATATCTCACAAGAGAATCAAAAGACGTAGACAAAGATTAGGCATCTTTATCTTCTATATTATATTAGTGCAATCAGACTCGCTTTCAAACACACTTTTCACACATGTAAACAGTACGCAGCACACTGGCGACATGCGCCCACTCAAAACTCATAGATATG
>BFEA01000233.1:249203-276796 GCA_003427395.1 Chara braunii
AGATCGAACCCCTACAACCTACGGACCTACGACAGCCTACCACTGTTGCGAATACACAGGTCACGGGTTCAACTCTCGGGGTCGACACAGGTACTGTACACAGGTGAGGTAAGGACTAGGGATCGAGCACTGGGATCTGCATTCGCTACTGCTAACAGGTGAATACCGTTTCACATTTCTTGCTTCAGACAGTGGGACCTGAGAGGAAAGGTAGGGGTAAGGCAAGCTGACAGTCAGTCCTCCACACTGCTGGAGCAATCAATGCCGTTCAGGGCTCCTTCAGTCAGACGGAAGAAAGCGTGAGGGTGTTTTTATCATACTGTAATTTTGACTTGACGAAGTTGGCGGTGCATTAGGAACCGGACTGATGCTCGACAGCATGGATACGGAGCCAGGGCCATAACCCATAAGGACCTTTTTTTTTGTTGTTGTTTTTTTAAAAGTGGGGAGTTTTTATTATTTCTGCACTGTAGATAGCTCCTATGAGTGTTCCAGATAAAAGGAAGTCATCTTATTCGTGATGCTGAGATATGTTGACAATTGGTCCTTATGTATGTGATTTCTTTGCTGTCTAGGTAGTAGGTTCCCTTCCCCTTTTTTTTCCGTTTTTTCTTTTTTTCGTGAGATGACCCTCAACCAAACATAGTTTGTATTGCAATTCTACACAACACATTTTCTCCGAGATTTTTTTTTTTTTTTTTTCCTCTGGGGCTGCCCAGAACCTGTTGCCTGGCCGGGTATTTCAGGCAAGCAGAGGCAGCCTGCACACCTGGAAATGTATCCTTGATAAATGAATACTAGAAAACAAGTTTAAATAACTTAAAAAATAATATAAAGACTAAAAAGTTAAATAGCACTGGTGAGCAGTGTGCATACAGAAGAAAGCAATCATGTTTCACTGTTCAAAAATTGAAACAAACCCTTCGGAAACGAAAACAGCACAAAACTTTGGAAATTTCCCAAATAATTTTTGATATGTAAAGAATCAATCCAGAAGAAAGGAACTAGAGGTAGGTAATGCATGCAAAGAACCTGCCAGGATGGAACCTATACACACATGAGAGAAATTGCAAAGGTTATGATGATGGCTGATCAATGATCATGTTTGGAAGAAATGACTGGAAACAGTGAACTAGAGGTAGTTGACGCAAAGACATGGAAAGTATACACACCTGAGAGAAATTGCGAAGGTTATGATGATGGCTGCTCATGTATGGAAGAATGACTGGAAACAGTTCTTTTATCATCTCGCTCCGTTGTGGTGACTCGTGAAGTGCCAAACTCGCAGCTACGAGTATGTAAGATGCAAGAGTCTGGTCAGGCAAACAAAGTCACAAGTTTGTTTAGTTCTATCTTATCCTTTGGCCTCTCACGACAAGCACAATATGGAAGGAATAGACTGGATTAATGGTGGAAATAGCTTCATGGCAGAGTAGCTTCATACTAGTTTTATAAATTTATATTTGATTATTTTCACAGTTCTTTAGCTTTGCTTTTAGCGATTTGGTCTTTGGCAGACACGTTCCAACTTCCAAGTCTTCCATTTTGTTGTTATCCCTGAGTTTTACACTTTGCAAAAAGTCCAATAATTCCTGCCCAATTACTTGAATTTCTTTCTTTTCTTTCCTTTTTTTTTATAAATAAAAATAAAAATAAAACAGAACCTCCTGGTTCTGGCTCCTACCATTCTGGGGAGCAACAGTCCGGTTCCTTTCCCCCGGCAAGTCAATAGTAGATACATAGGAAACACACGCACGCTCCCCCCCATTATGGCTGGGAGGCCCGAGTGGACGACATTGAATACTTCCCTGAGGAAGGTTTTACCACCCCTCACCCCTGCCTAAGTTAACCTGTACTATCTCAGTTTGCCAAAACATTTAATCCCAGTTCCTATCTTACTATCCGTATCCTATATTCCTTGAACCCTACAACCCCCTTCACTTATCCTTCTTTGCCTTGCCCCACTTTATTTCTTATGGCATCCTAAGTTCCTGTGTCAAATAGTGTCCTCCTGTCGCTCATCTTTGAACCAATGGAAGATAATTCTCTCTCCTTCTATGGCCGCGACTTTGCCTCGGGCTAGTACCTTTTTCTGGAATTTGAATAAAATATCCTTTGCCCTTTCAGGGTTAAGAGCCACTTGCTTTTGTCCTTCTCCATAACGCCCTAATCTCTGCCTCCAACTGGCTATAGAGAATTGCCTTGGCTTCCACTCTAGTCATCAGAAACTTACACACCACCTGCCGACATCTTCATTTCCATATTGTCCATAAAGTGTACTGTCTCAGAAGCTGAAAGATATATTTATGGCCTGCCCGCCATTCCTTAGGCACCTCACTTCCTATCAATATTAGTTTCCTGTTTCGTGGGAAGGGGACCTCTGTAGTATGTGTCCACAATGAACGAGCTATGGACCAGAGATATTCTGCTTCCGGCCAATGGAGCAAGCAATGGATCAGAGTTTCCTGAACGCCTCTCATACACATAACACAGTCGTGATCTGACTCATTCCTATTGAGCCTGCTTCGCTTATCGAACAGCCAGACATTGACTGGGAGTGCTACATGATAGATGAGCCACTGCATGCTCCTGACCTTGGCCAATCTGATACTGTGCAAAGTTGACTATGGTAACCTTTCTACCTATTCCCTTGGTATATCCAGTCTCTTTTCCCATCTTATCAGCAAAGTCTGATCCAGATGAGATGATCTCCCCCTCATACAGTAGCCCAATTTAGTTGTGTACTGAAGTATATTAATTCTCCTGCTTACTCTGGACGAGTTTCACCTGATGTTCCATGCCGATTCTGCTGGATCAATTTCCAGGTCCCGAATGGATGTCAGTGGCTCAAATATCGTAAAATCTTCATTTATCGTAAAATCTTCATTATCGACCACTTTGACGTTTCTTAAGATGCTTTTCTTAATGGCAATCGGAACCCTGGAATCCTTATCCAGCATACTGACCGTGACTCTTGAAGATAATATTGTGTACATATCTGCTTCCAACCACTGTTTAGAAGGTCCTACCTCCTGTCTTATGCGAAAGGCTGCCTCTGGTTCATTAGTAGAGGCTATTGTTGCCCAATTCCTCCATCCCCATTTGTCAAGTTCCTTCAATGTCCTTGTCCACTCATCCGGGATCGAGACAAGAATGTCATTCAGGTTTTCAGTTAGTTTGTGACAGCCCTTCATTTCCTCCCTCAGCTCCCTACCTGTTTTCCATCTCCCCTTGCTGCCTGACCAAAGATGTTTTACCTGCCATACCCCATGCTCTAACCACTTCCCCCACTTGGCGTCCTTTGTTGTTAGTGTTCTAGGTCTTCCTTAAGAGTCTTTTAACCAAGGATTACAAAATAACTGTTGTCTAAGCACTTCATCCTTCGTCTTGGGTTGTCTTACTCTTGTCGGGAAGATCTTCTCCCAAATTTTGAGCAATTGACCCCAATATGTACCTCTAGTTGCATCATCCTCTGCTAATTGTTCGCCCATTCTATCCTTCTTAGTCCAACCCTTGCAGAATAGCCAGAATGTACCCTTCATATTGGAAGGCGTTTTGTATCTGGCCATCTGTCGTATGTGGTCAAGTACCAATAGGACCCACCGTAAGTGAGGCTGTGTTAACAACGTAATGATCCACTTAGTTTGGAGTGACCTTATCTGCTGTCCCCGATCCAAGACTCCCAGCCCTCCCTTGTCCTTTGGTTGAATAACTTGGTTCCATGATACATTTGATATAAAGTTGGATCTCGTTGGATTTGCTGTCCACATCTATGTTGTCGCCACCTTCCTCAGTTTTTGCAGTGTATATGCAGGTGGTGACCATATTGTTCCAACATACCATAACATAGAGAAGATTGAAGCATTTATGACTAGTGCCCTCCCAAACAGTGAGGTATGTATTTCCGACCATGCTGCCATCTTTAATAGCATTTTTGTCATCTGTTCAGGCGCCATGGAGTGGTGAGGACCTGTATCCGCCATTTCGATCCCTAAGTATCTCATTGTCTGATCCGGCGGTAACCAAGTCATCCCCCCATAATTCTATGGCTGATACTGTGGCTGTTGGTCGTCATATGATAGCCACCACCCCAACGACTTCGGCCAGTTGATTCTCATCTCCGATGCCGTCTGGAATGCCGCCATTGCTCTCGTAAGGGCTTGAAATAAAGAGTCTGTTGCTCTAATTAGTACCGTCAGATCGTCCGCAAATAATATCGTTGTTGGCAAATGTGTGACACGTCCCTGCTGATCCGATTCAGCAATCAAACGGTCTATTGAAGGGTCTTTCCTAAGGAACGAGGCAATAGCTTCAATTATAAACAAGAAAATGGGAGCCGCTAAAGGGTCTCCTTGCCTCATCGACCTCGTCATTTTATACCTATCTGACAGGTGGCCAATCAACTTGGACGTGTGTGTGTGCATAATTATACAGTACACTAATCCATTTACGAAAGTTAGGGCCCACTCCAATCTTCTCCATGCATTGCTGTAGGAAGTTCCACTTAACTTGATCATATGCTTTTTTCAATGTCGAAGAAGAGGATCGCTGCGTTTATCCTCTTATTCGTAATGTACCTTACCGATTCTGATGAAGTCATAACATTATCCAATATAAATCTTCCCGGAATGAAACCTGTTCGATCTAGGTGGAAAGAACCTTCCGTAACTTTCCTGAGGCGGTTAGCTAGTGCCTTAGCCACAATCTTGTGAGTAAGGGTCAACAGTGTAATTGGTCTGTAAATTTTTATACCTTTAGGGTTTCCCTTCTTATATTGCAGAGTAACCATGCCTGTCGTCGACTCTAACCCCAAGCCCTCTCTCTGCCAGGCTTGATTGAGAAAAGATTCGTACTCTCCTCCTAGGATAGGCCAATATTCCACCCAAAATTCTTTAGTCAATCCATCCCTACCCGGCGTCTTGTTAGGAGGCATAGGGTGTAGGGTTTCCCTTAATTCCTCCATGGACAAAGGAGCGTCCAATTTTTCTGCTTGCTAGAAACTTATTTCTGACTTCCTTCAGCTGATGAGAAATACAGTCACCTTCCCTTGAAGTGTATAATGCACTGTAGAAGTCATACGCCACTGAAAGCATCCCTTCCGGATTCGAAACCACTCCTTGCGGACCTTCCAACTGTTCCATTAGCTTGTTTCTTCCTCTTGCTTTAATCTTTCGAAAGAAGTACTTTGTCATTTTCCCCCCCTCCTCCCATTTTTTCACTCTCGCTCTCATCTGCAGACCCCTAGCCCTCCATCTCTCTCAGTCACCCAATTCGTTTCTTGCTGCTTCTATTATTCTCTCGTACATCTCCGATCCTGGGTTATTGATTAAATTCCTTTCTGCTATACGCAATTCCCTTTGCAGTTCGATTTCCCTTGCCGCCCGTCTTGCTGCCAGTTGTCTGGCTACTGCTGCCGTTGCTGTTGACAAGGCTTCTATAAGGTCCGTGAATGATTGCGTGTTCGGATTGTGTGTTAGGCACACTTGCAAAATAACTTCTCTCAACTCTTTAGTTCTTAATAACGAATTATTAACCCCTTATAGAAACTTCTTCCTCTGTGAACATGTTTGTCCATAATGAAGTTAAGAAATATGGGTTTATGATCTAGGCACGAACAGTATGGTAAGTTCCCTACTCCAACCGAGTGTATTGTTCCCACGATGTCTTGTGATATGAGGAAGTAGTCTATCCTTGATGCTGAAAATATGTTGACTACGATTCCTACTGTAATACGTGAACTGTTTGCCTTCTGGCTGTTGAAGTCTAAATGGGGCTACCATTCATGATTTCTTCTCTTCAGCCTTCTTTTGTTCTTTCATAAAATAGAAAAAAGGAAAACAAAAACGCTACATTCTATCCTGGGCAGTATCTACTATCTATTTAATTCCTTTCGCGACGAGGCCGGAACATTTTCTACTTTCAAAGCACTCCAATATAGAACAATGAAACCCCCTCAAACTCTGTCGCACTGCTGTTGCGCAACATCCTCACGCTACGCTTCAACAAACGAGAAATGCTTAGGACTTGGGCAGCTCTTGACAGTTGCAAGTCATGTCAGGCATGTCCATGGAGATGAGAGCGGAGAACTGTCCTCCACGGTGATGCAGGGCAATGGATGGATGCTCAAGCCCGCATCGGGCATATGACTCTCTGGGGCAGGCCGGAGCTGCGGCTGCTTGCTCATGAGCACCAGGTACAGTACTTCAATATTCACACCTGCCACAACGCCATTATAATCTGGGAAGACATTCTGCTTTTCTGTATGTTTTAAACAATCACCACAACCACCCCTTTTCCACCCTGGTTTTAAACAATGACCAAAGCATTCTGCTGGCCTGAGTGTTTTAACTTTTGAACCACGAGTACCCCGCCCGGCTACCCACGAGAGTGCGCTGGTTAATAATAACACGATTGCAGCTGCAACCGTGCGAAGATTGTTGGCGACGCCCTTGCCCGCGATGATTAGGTGGATTAGGGGCCGTCAAAATTGCACATTGGAAAAACAGGGTCGGAGGTACTGGTGGTTTAAACAATCACCATAGCAACCCCTTTTCCCCCCATTTTATCCTTTGTCGGTTTGTGTGCACGTGTGTGTTGTAAACAACACCAGGCATTATCCCCAAATCCATCCATGATTCCACATCCATTCGTGGTTACAATCAGTGCAAGGTTGGCCATATCCGTGTGGTTAACCACGAAGTACCCACACACTCGTCTGCCTTAGAGGGCACACTTGCACGTATTGAAAAGGAGGCAGGCAAGAGATAATTTACGCACAGATCGACACTCGATAGCGAAGTCAATCACAAGCCAGCATATACTATACACTGTATACAGTGTATAGTACTGTATACACCAAATTGTGAGGCCATTGCCTCTATGAACCCCATAAGGCCCCATTTTTGCAGCCTGTCGGCCGCCCTAAGTGAAGGCAGGCTCGACGAGGCCCTCGGGGCCCTTTTCTGGCCACCACGCAACTCAGGGAAATTCAGGCAGTTGCGCAGCGCCAGTTGGTTGAGTGAACCCAGGCCCTGGGCCGCCTGTGTGAATGTATGTGAAGCAGGCCCTGGGCTGGATACGGGTACCGGGCCAAACACAGGCCGAAGGCAGTTGGGCACATGCAACCACTTCAGGCCCAAGGCCTGCTCTCGTCGTGCTGGGCCTCAGGCTACCGGGGCCTACTGRAAGCTTCCTGGGACTGGACGCAGGAAGGCCACTTCGATATAGRAAAGGGCCTGCCTCCTCRTTCGGTATTGGGGTGCTGGCTGCATGCTGCGCAAGCGCTGCTGCTGCGCYATTTGCTGGCTGGCRCCTACGCTCTCACRGGCGAGCAGGGAAGGAGCACRCAGCCATAGCCGAGCTGCRCTGCTGTAAGYTGGGTGAGGCGCRGGGTGGTCCTTGGGTGCTAGTGGCATCTGTGAGTTGGGGAACGAGGTTGTGAGTGTAGCGCGAGACATACCTGGTGCTGGAAGCGTGCGASACTGGTCGCCATATGCTCGTACTTCGGGAATGATGTTGACGTCATCTTTCGGCTTCATAGTATAGGCTAGATAGGATCTGCCACATGTAGTCTGGGCGCCGAGCGCCAGATAGGATATCAACTCTGGTTCTTCGTTGATGATGATGGGACTATTTCAGCATTGTCAATTATGAACTCTTGGTGTGTTCTTATTTGGTGAATCTCGTGATGCAATTCTGTTGTTGGTTCGAGGTCACGACTATCTGGACTCATATGTATGATGTTGTTTGATTGCTGAAGTTCGCTATTGCTCATCTTCCTTGCAATTTGGTATCGGAGTTGTGGTATGATTGCGCTCATCTGGCGCTTGTCTTCTGCCTTATGCGGTACATACATGCGGTCTGCTGGGCGAGTTTGGCCGTAAGTGGTGTGTAGGGAGGAGGGTGGAGACGAGTGTATAGGCGACCCAGGAGGTGAGGGGATCGCCAGGAAGGCTACGTGGGGTGAAATGTGGTCTGGACAGTGTGATGAGAACTATCTAATGTGCAATTGATGCTGAGGTGGAACGGCGGGATAATGCTGGTTGTGCCGATGCAGTGACTGGTCATTGCAATTGCCATCTGGTCATCTGGTGAGATTATCTCTGTGGTTGGGGGCAGCTAATTGAGGTACGTTGCTCTTAACCTTATCTTCTCTCTCCAACACTTCTTACCGTGAGGTTGTGTGTTCCTTCTTGAGAGTCCTCTCATCATGAGGAGTCGAGTGCGCTCAACCTTGAGAGTCGGCAATGTTCACGTGGAGCATCTGGGTGGAGATGGGCGGAGCTTTCTGAAGGGCCCTGGACGAAGCACTGGGTCACGGTCACCATGCCAACCCATAGGGAGTAGAGCACGCATGCCTTGCTGCTTGTCCTTTGTTCGGCTTGCTGCGCTGTTAGATGGGTACTACTGGGCAGGCCAGCCCTACAGGAAAGACGAGCACCCAGCGTCTATAAATAAACACGGGAAGGGGATATCACTGGCTGTGATCGTCGTCCTGCTGCGACGTAAAATAATTCATGATGTCACTTGGGGGCGGACGTTAAAATGCCTCTTAATCAGCCAGTGATGTAAGGCTCGCGGCACGCCGAGGATAAATATACGTGCAAGGCTGGCCAGCTCAGCAGATACTCGAGGCACAGGGGTGGGCCGGACACACACCTTTAGACACGCAGTGCTCTCCAGATTGCTCAGGGACGCTGACGTCAAGTGATACTCAGGGGAATTAAGGGAAGGGTTGATTCCAAGTGATAAGTTCGAGAAAATTCCATGCTGTCCTATCCACACAAATGATTCTATTTTTATGTTTTGATTAGTTAGGTGTACAGCCATTGACATCTGACAGACAACATTAGTTAGAACTGTTTATTGTTCCTGGTGCTTCTGTTTGCGGACTAGTCAGACTAAAAATAGTTTCGTTTGTAGGAATCAGGACTTACCTGTTAGAACCCGAATGTATCTGCTCCGGAATAGCCACCAATTCAGTATTTATTTATTTTAAATTGGTCTGTGCACTCTGTTTCGGTAGGCATCTTGAATGTCCTAGTGTAGACGGTGCACAGTGCTGTAGCATATGAGCGACACGGAGGACACATCACAGGACGACCGGATCTTGCGATCGGCTAGGCGCTCGATAGCCCACGTGTCCCTAGGACCGGAGGGTGATAGGATTCTGTTCCGCCAGCTTAGGGAGAGGCAGCAACAGCAGAGGAGAGCTAGAGCAGCCGAGGCCAGCAGGGCTTTAGCTAGCGAGGCCGCTGCTACAACAGCCATGGCCACTTCAGCTATGGTCACTTCTGCGCAGCAGACTTCCCAGGCTAGCAGTTCAGGTATCGTCGGGTCAACGGTCGCGCAGACCGTGAGTCAGTCCACTGGCGCGATGGCAAGCCAGGCATTGGTGTTGACCCCAGAGGATGTCGCCATCCAGCAGGCAGCCCTGCAGGAGGCACAACTACAGCGGGCATTAGGAGAGATAAAAGCGGAGAAGGAGAAAATGATTAGAAGAAGAGCCAGGATGCAGCGGAGAGGGGCAGACATAGAGGAGTTAAAGACGATGGACCTGACGAACATGGATGATGATGTGAGGGTAGTTAGGAAGGCCCTGCTAGGAGTAATAGAGATGCAGGAGCATCAGACTACCATCCTTCAGGATATCCAGCAGAGCCTAGCCATTCTGGTAGGGCGTTCTCAGGCGGCACCATCACCATCCGGGCCTGGTGCCTGGCCCGTGGCATATCCTCCTTTTTCTGTCCCACCGGTGACAAGGGTATCCCCATATATAACCCCGCCATCGGTTGCTATCGTTTCCCTGGGCATGCCATTGTCAGGAGGGGTATCAGCAGGGACTAGTTTGCAGGTTCTTGTACAGACAGTGTTTATCCAAACTCCGTCACAGGTTGCAGTCACCACGCAGCCTGCTGTCTCGCAGCCTGTGCAGCCGCAGGGCACACAGCCCCAGCAGTTAGCACAGCAACCTGTATCACCGGGTCCACAGCCCGGAGTGGTGCAGGGACCGGGACAATGACAGTGGGTTCCAAAGACGACCATCGCCGCTCCCAAACCTTTCACAGGGGATAAGAGAGGCGAAGACCTCGACACGTGGTTGAGGGCAGTGCCAGTCTACGTCAGGTGTAAACTTACCTTGCTGCACGAAGAAGTGCTTGTGGCTGCTTCCTACCTAGAGGGTAGTGGAGCAAGATGGTTGAGTGGTTTAGCGCAGCTTCAGGGGTATGGTCATGACTTCCACGCTTGGGCAGCCTCCCAAAAATTGGAGGACTTCCTGAAGATGGTGGAGGAAAGGTGGCATGATTCTCAGGAGGCCCAAAGGGCCACTGATGCGATCCTGACACTGCACACACGGCAGTTTAAGTCAGTAAGGGAAGCCACCGACGCTGTTGAGCGTCTGATCTGTGTCCCTGGGGTGCTCTACAACCCCCAGGTTCTCCTTACCTTGTACTTGAGATGCTTTTCTCAGCCTCTCAGGAACCAGTTGGCAAGGGAGGCCAACATCAATATGCACAACTTTCCTTTGTTCAGCAAGTTGGCCCTAGACCTAGAGGCTAAGATAGGGCATGGACAGGCACCCACTACGGATGGGAGGAAAAAGACACTGCCTCCTAATTGGAAGGCGAAGGGTCGCTTAATGTTTGTCGATAATGATGGTTCCACTATCGACGTCGATGAACACTTCCAGGAGGGAGTAGGTTCAGAGGCGGGCAGCGTAGAAACTTCAGAGGGTGGAGTGGTCGCTGCCGTAGCTCAAAAAGGAAAGGCGACCGGTAGACGTCGTGGAGGTTCCCGGTCTCGGAGTCAAGTTGACCCCAATGCTCCTCCATGGGAGAAAGCGGGTCTTACAGAGGACGTGTGGAGAGATCGTTACTCACGGCAGGCCTGTATTCGTTGTGGTCAATATGGCCACAGCCAATTCAAGTGCCGCAATAAGAAAGTGACAGAAAAGATCCCGCCTACGATGGGGCAGGTGTTGGGATCCTCTCACCCCGTTGGTAGCAATGTTGCCAGTACTTCTGGCAGTGCTCCGGGAAGCACGTTGGGCCAATAGGAATAGTAGTTGTTCCTGCTAGGGTCGAGGTGGTGGAGACACCCTCACTATCTCGAGAGATGGCCCAAGCTACTGACTCCAGCGTCGTCCCGCAAACACGTTCAGACCCATCAAGCCTCTGTTCGATGAATGTGTTTGAGTCCTTAGAGGAGCTAGAGGTGGAATGGTCTAGATCAGACCCGCTAGCTTCTTGGACGGCTCTAGTCAAAGCTCCTAAGGGTGAGATGTTCGTCAGCGAGGTTGTCATTGGTGGCCGCAAGGCCGGGGCCTATTATGACACTTGCTCGACTAGGAACTTTATCAGTCGCGCGTGCGTTGAGAGGCTGCATTTACAGAGGCAAGTGCAGCGCCTGAGTCGACCTGTGGAGTCGACCTGTGGCAACAAACAGCGCATGGTAGTCAATGACTACCTCTAGGATGTTGAGTGTTGTTTCCCATACGCGGGAGGGGACTTGAGACATCGTGTCTCGTTCCTAGTGAGTGACAAGCTCCCAATGGATATGTTACTAGGTATGTACTACCTCTCTGTGGCACAGCCCCAGTTTGACTGGGACTGAAAAGTGGTCAAACACAATTTGCCAGGTGGAGGGACCGCCAGATTACATAAGTTCAAAGCTAGTAGTCTGATAGAGTCCTATGGGTGCATGTGTGTGGCCGCGTTCTACAATTGCTATAAGCAAAATCAGGAGGAGGGTATGTATTTAGTCTGTTTCTGCTGCAGGCGAGCCGGTGAAAATGCCGTCGGAGATAGAGGGAGTAGTCGCTAAGTACCCTGATCTATTTGAAGAGCCAACAGGGGTTGTTGATAGGGAGCTCGTCCACGCGATAGAGATTATCCCCGGGTCTAGTATTCCGAAGGGTAGGATCTATCGAATGTCTCCAGGCGAGCTTGATGAGCTTCGCCGCCAACTCAAAGAACTCGTAGATAAGGGTTGGATCCGGCCGAGTGTCTCTCCTTATGGATCTCCAGTACTATTCGTACCTAAGAAGAAGGAGGGTACACTTAGGATGTGCATTGACTATAGGGGCCTCAATGCCATCACTGTAAGGTACAGAGAGCCCCTATCGCGCATCGACGATCTGCTAAATAGAGTGCAAGGGTGCCGGTACTTCAACAAGATAGATCTGAAGTCCGGGTACCATCGGATTGCAATCCAGCCCGAGAATCAACACAAAACCGCCTTTCAGACCAGGTACGGTCTGTACGAGTTTGTGGTGATGCCTTTCGGCCTTTGCAATGCTCCTGGCACCTTTCAGCACGCTATGAATCGGATATTCCATGACTACTTGGATAAGTTTGTCATCGTGTACCTCGATGACATACTTATTTTCAGTAAGACTATCGAGGAGCATGTTGCACATTTGGACAAAGTCCTCAGTCTCCTGCGACAGCACAAGTTCAAGATCAACGTCGAGAAGTGCGAGTTTGGCCGCACCCCTGTCTTGTACTTGGGTCATGAGATCTCCACGGAAGGGTTGAAGCCTGATGACGCGAAGGTGGCCAGCATTCGTGATTGGCCACGTCCTCAGTGTGTGACTGAGATGAGATCTTTCTTAGGAATGACAGGCTACTATAGGACTTTCATTAAGAACTATAGCATAGTGGCCGCACCTTTGACTGATCTGACCCGCCTTGACACCCCATGGGAGTGGACAGACGAGTGCGAGGCTGCTTTCAGACATTTGAAGCATGTGTTGACGCACTACGAGGTCTTGAAACTTCCTGATCCTGACAAGCCGTTCATAGTCACCACGGATGCCAGCCAATATGGCATTGGCGCCGTTCTCGCGCAGCAGGAGGGGCTAAGGTTGAGTCCTGTAGAGTACATGTCCAAGAAAATGCCGTCTCAGAAGTTGGCTAAGTCCACCTATGAGAAGGAACTCTATGAGGTTTACAAGGCTCTGACCCATTGGAGACACTATCTCCTTGGGAGATTCTTCATCCTCGGGACTGATCATCAGACCCTGAGATGGATGAGAACCCAGCCTGTACTTTCTGATGCCCTCAAGCGTTGGATCGAAGTCATTGAGCAGTATGACTTTGACCCTCAGTATCTGAAGGGGGAGTACAACAAGGTTGCGGATGCCTTGTCGCGTAGACCTGATTTCTCAGGTGCGCTGATTACTGAGTTCAATCTGACGGACCATGTTACTCACTCCTGGCTGGAAGCCTATCGCGAGGACCAGTTCATGTCCGAGATCATACGCAGACTTAAGGCGAAGGACAAGAAGACCTCTGCCGAGTTTGAGTTGGTCAATGGCTTGCTGTTCCTTGAGAAGGACGGGAATAAACGATTGTGTGTCCCAAGTAGCGAGTCTTTGCGTAGTTTGTTTTTAGGTGAGTGCCATGATGCCACCGGCCATTTTGGGTATAAGAAGACCGCAGCCAACTTGCTGCAGCGGTTCTGGTGGCCCACGATGATGCGAGATGCCCAGCTGTACGTGGAGACTTGTCAAGTTTAGCAACGGGACAAGCCACATACTCAGGCTCCTCTTGGGCTTCTGCAGCCCCTTCCGATTCCGGAACGGCCTGGTGAGAGTCTGTCCATGGATTTTATGGATACTCTGATCACCTGCAAGAGTGGGATGCGTCACATCTTCGTTATCGTGGATAGATTAAGTAAGTATGCTAGGTTAGTACCAATGCCGAAAACAACAAAGACAGAGTATGCGATCCGGATGTTCAAAGAGAACTGGGTTAGAGACTTTGGGTTACCGACGTCTATTGTCAGTGACCGGGATGTTCGGTTTACCAACGAGTTGTGGAAGGCCGCTGCTGCAGAGCAGGGAACTCAGTTGCAGATGACTTCTGGGAATCACCCAGAGGCCAATGGACAGGC
Source organism: Chara braunii (assembly GCA_003427395.1). Lineage (NCBI taxonomy): Eukaryota > Viridiplantae > Streptophyta > Charophyceae > Charales > Characeae > Chara > Chara braunii. The sequence goes on from BFEA01000233.1 coordinate 263,100, forward strand.
TGAGCAACTCAATCGCGCTGTGCAACACCTGTTGAGACACTACATTAAGCCCAACCAAGTGGACTGGGATCAGAAGCTTGCTCTCATCGCCAGCCTGTACAACAATGCTGTACACAGCGTCACCGAGGTGAGCCCGAACAGTTTACTACTGACGTTTAAGCCGAGACTACCCCTTGACTTTCTCCTTCCTGAGAATCAATCAACTGCTGCACCAGGTACTTTAGAGTTCGCTTACAGATATGAACAGAAAATGCAGCAGGCGGTAGAGCAGATGGAAAAGGCACAGGCAGCAATGATAGAGTCTGAAAATAGACACCGCCGGCCTTCTACATTTCAGGTTCGGGATAGAGTCTGGGTTAAGTCTTCAGAACTGGGACAGGAGTACGGGATCTCCCGCAAACTTATGCCCCAGTACTTTGGACCTCGGGAAGTCTTGGACATTGTCGGGACGGATCCGGATGGGCCATCTTATGTTATCCGGATTCCTGGTCATCTCCGTACTTACCCTGTCTTTCACACCTCCAAGCTGGCACCTTTCAAAGATACTGATCAGTTTCCATCTCGTCGCTCAATGCTGCCCCCAACCATGGATGGAGAGGTGGACATCGATGATATTGTGGATCACAGAGAGCTGCCGGTATCAAGACCAGCAGGCAGGGGACGTTCTCCGAAACCGAAGCTGCAGTACCGCGTTCGGTTCAGGCATCACACTGATCCGAAGGAAGACCGCTGCTTCACTAGGGAAGAGCTCATGCAGACCGCTCCTCAAGTTGTAACCCAATACGAGAGATCTCTGCAGAAGGGAAAGCGCCCTATGATCGAAGACTGAGCTTCTCAGAGGACTGTTGAAGCTAAGGAGGAGGGAATGCGAGGCCATTGCCTCTATGAGCCCCATAAGGCCCCATTTTTGCAGCCCGTCAGCCGCCCTAAGTGAAGGCAGGCTCGACGAGGCCCTCAGGGCCCTTTTCTGGCCANTCTCTCTCTCTCTCTCACACACACACACACACACACACACACACACACATACACACACACACACACACACACACACACACACACACACACACACAAATCAATCAATCAATCAATCCATCCAACCAATCAAGATCCTACCGAATCAACCGATTCCGTAGGATCTTGATTGGTTGGATTGATTGATTGATTGATTGATTGATTGATTGATTGATTCACTCTCTCTCTGCCCTCTTTCCCCCATGCTCCTCCTTATGAGGGGCTCTTCTTCTGGCTGTTGCTCCTCTTCAATCTCTTCCTCTTCTGCAGCTCTCATTCTCTCTTCCTCCTCTTGCTGTAATCTCTTCATCTCCTCCTCTAGCTTCTTCTTCTTCGCCGCCTGCTCTTCGGCTATCATCTTCACCTTCGCCTGTGTAAGGAGCTCCTGCTTCTCCTTTCTCTCTCTTAGGATGGTGGCGACTTGCTCCTCTTGAGCCTTGCTATAGGGCATGGTGCTCTTCCCACTGCGAGTGTCAACTATGGTGATAGGTGCACAACCGAACAACAATTCCAGACCTCACCACTTAGACCTCGGCACTTGACTGACTGAACCTAAGACTCAATCTAAGGACCACAGAATCCAAGTAGAATCCTGTCAACTAGGGTCACTAGCCTAGACCTAAACTATGGCTGTCACTACAAGACTTGTTGCTGATCAGGAGGCATTTAAACAGATCCCCCGTAACTCCTCAGGAATTATTTAACGTCGTAGACAGGACGACGCGATCAGCAAGTCCTCTCAAGACTTAGACAGCCTGTTGTGCAGCCCACAGCTCGGATTTTGGGCCTACCGTGCCACACCGAGCAGCCCGCTGGTCAGTATCGGTCCTTGGGAGGGTTCGTGTCCTCCGGGAGTCGAGTCGTCAGACACGGCCTTTAGCCCTATTCAGCCCATGTGGGTTTGGTCAACGAGGCCCTATCCCTCATACACTGAGTTCCTAGGACCTGGACAGAAGAGACTCAATGCAGAAAGAAGAGACGGACAGACTCAGCAAGTACCATATGGTGAGTGCACATCCATAGGGCGAGGGGATAGGCTGAGGGCTTGGCGAGAATATACCAGCTCCAACTTGGTCAAAATCGTGGTCAACAGCCCTCAACGCACAAACCAACTTCGGTCAACCCCTTGGTCACCACCTCGTCCAACCTCCAACTCGGCTATGGCTGCCGACACCTTCTCCCCCGTGCACCCTCACTTCTCCTTCCCCTTCCTTCTTCCTCGCTTCTTTCTCTCCTTACCCTGGCTATGCCTTCCTTCCTCTTCGTCGTCCCTCCTTCCTCTTCCTCAACTATGACTTCTTCTCACTTCTCGGTCTCTCCCTCCTTTCTCCTTCATCTACTCGTCTTCTTTCTTCTTCTCCGTGTCCGAGCTCTGCGGCTATGGCCGCCTTCTTCCTCCTTGGACCGCACAACCAATCTTGTATCGCTCCTCTCTCTCTCTCTCTCTCTCTTTCTCTCTCTCTCTCTCTCTCTCTCTCTCTCTCTCTCTCTCTCTCTCTCTCTCTCTCTCTCTCTCTCTTCGTCGTTGTCTTCCTTGCAGGTACGCAACACCTTCCTCCACCAGCGCAGCTATGGCGGACTATTCTTCGGTGATGGCAACTTCAGCTATGGCGCACTCCAACTATGGCGCCCAACTTCAGCATACCGTGGACGACGACGGGGCGTGAGATAGCGGGTACCTGCTTCGATACCAATGCAATCAGACTCGCTTTCTTCTCCTCTCCGCACTCATGCAAACAGATGGTGAACCACACTGGCGCACAGTGCCCACTCAAGCTCAAAGATATGGAAGTCGAAAACACAGTTCAGATACAAGCTCGCTTCAACAGGCTATGGCGTATCAGCGCCTGTACAACCCAACTCTCACCACTCTGTCCAACACCACTGTTCGTACTTACTCACTCTGGATCACCCTGGATATCCCACACGCATACTCACACTCCCGTACTCATACTCTCACCTATCAGCTATGGCGGCTATGGCCACCGTCCCTCTCCTAGCTATGTCTAACTATCTCCCTCAGCCCACTTCGTCTTCGGGCACTCCGCGGACCACCTCGCACAAGTCGCTCAGGCAGCGCTTCCGCATGGCTTAAGCAGGAACGAATGAATGGCTGGGCGCTGCCTCTTAATTTATACTTCTGTTCGCTGCTGGTCTGCCCCTTTTCCACCGGGCCCCTGGTGCACACAGTCCCATGTGATACTTGCTGACTGGACTAAGTGCGACTGGGCCTGGGTACCGCTGGCTCAGCAAGGGTGGACTTCACCACTTGCCCACTTGCCTCTAGTCTGTTGTGAGCAACGTTGGAAGGGCCACTTCCGGACCTTCCGGAAGTCTGGGGACTTGGCCCTTCGACATTGTAGCAGCTATGACCTTGACCTTTCAGGACTGTAGCAGCTACGAACTTGACCTTTCAGAAGAGCTACAGCTATGACTCGCTACGACCTCTACCCGACAGGTCTACAGATCGAACCCCTACAACCTACGGACCTACGACAGCCTACCACTGTTGCGAATACACAGGTCACGGGTTCAACTCTCGGGGTCGACACAGGTACTGTACACAGGTGAGGTAAGGACTAGGGATCGAGCACTGGGATCTGCATTCGCTACTGCTAACAGGTGAATACCGTTTCACATTTCTTGCTTCAGACAGTGGGACCTGAGAGGAAAGGTAGGGGTAAGGCAAGCTGACAGTCAGTCCTCCACACTGCTGGAGCAATCAATGCCGTTCAGGGCTCCTTCAGTCAGACGGAAGAAAGCGTGAGGGTGTTTTTATCATACTGTAATTTTGACTTGACGAAGTTGGCGGTGCATTAGGAACCGGACTGATGCTCGACAGCATGGATACGGAGCCAGGGCCATAACCCATAAGGACCTTTTTTTTTGTTGTTGTTTTTTTAAAAGTGGGGAGTTTTTATTATTTCTGCACTGTAGATAGCTCCTATGAGTGTTCCAGATAAAAGGAAGTCATCTTATTCGTGATGCTGAGATATGTTGACAATTGGTCCTTATGTATGTGATTTCTTTGCTGTCTAGGTAGTAGGTTCCCTTCCCCTTTTTTTTCCGTTTTTTCTTTTTTTCGTGAGATGACCCTCAACCAAACATAGTTTGTATTGCAATTCTACACAACACATTTTCTCCGAGATTTTTTTTTTTTTTTTTTCCTCTGGGGCTGCCCAGAACCTGTTGCCTGGCCGGGTATTTCAGGCAAGCAGAGGCAGCCTGCACACCTGGAAATGTATCCTTGATAAATGAATACTAGAAAACAAGTTTAAATAACTTAAAAAATAATATAAAGACTAAAAAGTTAAATAGCACTGGTGAGCAGTGTGCATACAGAAGAAAGCAATCATGTTTCACTGTTCAAAAATTGAAACAAACCCTTCGGAAACGAAAACAGCACAAAACTTTGGAAATTTCCCAAATAATTTTTGATATGTAAAGAATCAATCCAGAAGAAAGGAACTAGAGGTAGGTAATGCATGCAAAGAACCTGCCAGGATGGAACCTATACACACATGAGAGAAATTGCAAAGGTTATGATGATGGCTGATCAATGATCATGTTTGGAAGAAATGACTGGAAACAGTGAACTAGAGGTAGTTGACGCAAAGACATGGAAAGTATACACACCTGAGAGAAATTGCGAAGGTTATGATGATGGCTGCTCATGTATGGAAGAATGACTGGAAACAGTTCTTTTATCATCTCGCTCCGTTGTGGTGACTCGTGAAGTGCCAAACTCGCAGCTACGAGTATGTAAGATGCAAGAGTCTGGTCAGGCAAACAAAGTCACAAGTTTGTTTAGTTCTATCTTATCCTTTGGCCTCTCACGACAAGCACAATATGGAAGGAATAGACTGGATTAATGGTGGAAATAGCTTCATGGCAGAGTAGCTTCATACTAGTTTTATAAATTTATATTTGATTATTTTCACAGTTCTTTAGCTTTGCTTTTAGCGATTTGGTCTTTGGCAGACACGTTCCAACTTCCAAGTCTTCCATTTTGTTGTTATCCCTGAGTTTTACACTTTGCAAAAAGTCCAATAATTCCTGCCCAATTACTTGAATTTCTTTCTTTTCTTTCCTTTTTTTTTATAAATAAAAATAAAAATAAAACAGAACCTCCTGGTTCTGGCTCCTACCATTCTGGGGAGCAACAGTCCGGTTCCTTTCCCCCGGCAAGTCAATAGTAGATACATAGGAAACACACGCACGCTCCCCCCCATTATGGCTGGGAGGCCCGAGTGGACGACATTGAATACTTCCCTGAGGAAGGTTTTACCACCCCTCACCCCTGCCTAAGTTAACCTGTACTATCTCAGTTTGCCAAAACATTTAATCCCAGTTCCTATCTTACTATCCGTATCCTATATTCCTTGAACCCTACAACCCCCTTCACTTATCCTTCTTTGCCTTGCCCCACTTTATTTCTTATGGCATCCTAAGTTCCTGTGTCAAATAGTGTCCTCCTGTCGCTCATCTTTGAACCAATGGAAGATAATTCTCTCTCCTTCTATGGCCGCGACTTTGCCTCGGGCTAGTACCTTTTTCTGGAATTTGAATAAAATATCCTTTGCCCTTTCAGGGTTAAGAGCCACTTGCTTTTGTCCTTCTCCATAACGCCCTAATCTCTGCCTCCAACTGGCTATAGAGAATTGCCTTGGCTTCCACTCTAGTCATCAGAAACTTACACACCACCTGCCGACATCTTCATTTCCATATTGTCCATAAAGTGTACTGTCTCAGAAGCTGAAAGATATATTTATGGCCTGCCCGCCATTCCTTAGGCACCTCACTTCCTATCAATATTAGTTTCCTGTTTCGTGGGAAGGGGACCTCTGTAGTATGTGTCCACAATGAACGAGCTATGGACCAGAGATATTCTGCTTCCGGCCAATGGAGCAAGCAATGGATCAGAGTTTCCTGAACGCCTCTCATACACATAACACAGTCGTGATCTGACTCATTCCTATTGAGCCTGCTTCGCTTATCGAACAGCCAGACATTGACTGGGAGTGCTACATGATAGATGAGCCACTGCATGCTCCTGACCTTGGCCAATCTGATACTGTGCAAAGTTGACTATGGTAACCTTTCTACCTATTCCCTTGGTATATCCAGTCTCTTTTCCCATCTTATCAGCAAAGTCTGATCCAGATGAGATGATCTCCCCCTCATACAGTAGCCCAATTTAGTTGTGTACTGAAGTATATTAATTCTCCTGCTTACTCTGGACGAGTTTCACCTGATGTTCCATGCCGATTCTGCTGGATCAATTTCCAGGTCCCGAATGGATGTCAGTGGCTCAAATATCGTAAAATCTTCATTTATCGTAAAATCTTCATTATCGACCACTTTGACGTTTCTTAAGATGCTTTTCTTAATGGCAATCGGAACCCTGGAATCCTTATCCAGCATACTGACCGTGACTCTTGAAGATAATATTGTGTACATATCTGCTTCCAACCACTGTTTAGAAGGTCCTACCTCCTGTCTTATGCGAAAGGCTGCCTCTGGTTCATTAGTAGAGGCTATTGTTGCCCAATTCCTCCATCCCCATTTGTCAAGTTCCTTCAATGTCCTTGTCCACTCATCCGGGATCGAGACAAGAATGTCATTCAGGTTTTCAGTTAGTTTGTGACAGCCCTTCATTTCCTCCCTCAGCTCCCTACCTGTTTTCCATCTCCCCTTGCTGCCTGACCAAAGATGTTTTACCTGCCATACCCCATGCTCTAACCACTTCCCCCACTTGGCGTCCTTTGTTGTTAGTGTTCTAGGTCTTCCTTAAGAGTCTTTTAACCAAGGATTACAAAATAACTGTTGTCTAAGCACTTCATCCTTCGTCTTGGGTTGTCTTACTCTTGTCGGGAAGATCTTCTCCCAAATTTTGAGCAATTGACCCCAATATGTACCTCTAGTTGCATCATCCTCTGCTAATTGTTCGCCCATTCTATCCTTCTTAGTCCAACCCTTGCAGAATAGCCAGAATGTACCCTTCATATTGGAAGGCGTTTTGTATCTGGCCATCTGTCGTATGTGGTCAAGTACCAATAGGACCCACCGTAAGTGAGGCTGTGTTAACAACGTAATGATCCACTTAGTTTGGAGTGACCTTATCTGCTGTCCCCGATCCAAGACTCCCAGCCCTCCCTTGTCCTTTGGTTGAATAACTTGGTTCCATGATACATTTGATATAAAGTTGGATCTCGTTGGATTTGCTGTCCACATCTATGTTGTCGCCACCTTCCTCAGTTTTTGCAGTGTATATGCAGGTGGTGACCATATTGTTCCAACATACCATAACATAGAGAAGATTGAAGCATTTATGACTAGTGCCCTCCCAAACAGTGAGGTATGTATTTCCGACCATGCTGCCATCTTTAATAGCATTTTTGTCATCTGTTCAGGCGCCATGGAGTGGTGAGGACCTGTATCCGCCATTTCGATCCCTAAGTATCTCATTGTCTGATCCGGCGGTAACCAAGTCATCCCCCCATAATTCTATGGCTGATACTGTGGCTGTTGGTCGTCATATGATAGCCACCACCCCAACGACTTCGGCCAGTTGATTCTCATCTCCGATGCCGTCTGGAATGCCGCCATTGCTCTCGTAAGGGCTTGAAATAAAGAGTCTGTTGCTCTAATTAGTACCGTCAGATCGTCCGCAAATAATATCGTTGTTGGCAAATGTGTGACACGTCCCTGCTGATCCGATTCAGCAATCAAACGGTCTATTGAAGGGTCTTTCCTAAGGAACGAGGCAATAGCTTCAATTATAAACAAGAAAATGGGAGCCGCTAAAGGGTCTCCTTGCCTCATCGACCTCGTCATTTTATACCTATCTGACAGGTGGCCAATCAACTTGGACGTGTGTGTGTGCATAATTATACAGTACACTAATCCATTTACGAAAGTTAGGGCCCACTCCAATCTTCTCCATGCATTGCTGTAGGAAGTTCCACTTAACTTGATCATATGCTTTTTTCAATGTCGAAGAAGAGGATCGCTGCGTTTATCCTCTTATTCGTAATGTACCTTACCGATTCTGATGAAGTCATAACATTATCCAATATAAATCTTCCCGGAATGAAACCTGTTCGATCTAGGTGGAAAGAACCTTCCGTAACTTTCCTGAGGCGGTTAGCTAGTGCCTTAGCCACAATCTTGTGAGTAAGGGTCAACAGTGTAATTGGTCTGTAAATTTTTATACCTTTAGGGTTTCCCTTCTTATATTGCAGAGTAACCATGCCTGTCGTCGACTCTAACCCCAAGCCCTCTCTCTGCCAGGCTTGATTGAGAAAAGATTCGTACTCTCCTCCTAGGATAGGCCAATATTCCACCCAAAATTCTTTAGTCAATCCATCCCTACCCGGCGTCTTGTTAGGAGGCATAGGGTGTAGGGTTTCCCTTAATTCCTCCATGGACAAAGGAGCGTCCAATTTTTCTGCTTGCTAGAAACTTATTTCTGACTTCCTTCAGCTGATGAGAAATACAGTCACCTTCCCTTGAAGTGTATAATGCACTGTAGAAGTCATACGCCACTGAAAGCATCCCTTCCGGATTCGAAACCACTCCTTGCGGACCTTCCAACTGTTCCATTAGCTTGTTTCTTCCTCTTGCTTTAATCTTTCGAAAGAAGTACTTTGTCATTTTCCCCCCCTCCTCCCATTTTTTCACTCTCGCTCTCATCTGCAGACCCCTAGCCCTCCATCTCTCTCAGTCACCCAATTCGTTTCTTGCTGCTTCTATTATTCTCTCGTACATCTCCGATCCTGGGTTATTGATTAAATTCCTTTCTGCTATACGCAATTCCCTTTGCAGTTCGATTTCCCTTGCCGCCCGTCTTGCTGCCAGTTGTCTGGCTACTGCTGCCGTTGCTGTTGACAAGGCTTCTATAAGGTCCGTGAATGATTGCGTGTTCGGATTGTGTGTTAGGCACACTTGCAAAATAACTTCTCTCAACTCTTTAGTTCTTAATAACGAATTATTAACCCCTTATAGAAACTTCTTCCTCTGTGAACATGTTTGTCCATAATGAAGTTAAGAAATATGGGTTTATGATCTAGGCACGAACAGTATGGTAAGTTCCCTACTCCAACCGAGTGTATTGTTCCCACGATGTCTTGTGATATGAGGAAGTAGTCTATCCTTGATGCTGAAAATATGTTGACTACGATTCCTACTGTAATACGTGAACTGTTTGCCTTCTGGCTGTTGAAGTCTAAATGGGGCTACCATTCATGATTTCTTCTCTTCAGCCTTCTTTTGTTCTTTCATAAAATAGAAAAAAGGAAAACAAAAACGCTACATTCTATCCTGGGCAGTATCTACTATCTATTTAATTCCTTTCGCGACGAGGCCGGAACATTTTCTACTTTCAAAGCACTCCAATATAGAACAATGAAACCCCCTCAAACTCTGTCGCACTGCTGTTGCGCAACATCCTCACGCTACGCTTCAACAAACGAGAAATGCTTAGGACTTGGGCAGCTCTTGACAGTTGCAAGTCATGTCAGGCATGTCCATGGAGATGAGAGCGGAGAACTGTCCTCCACGGTGATGCAGGGCAATGGATGGATGCTCAAGCCCGCATCGGGCATATGACTCTCTGGGGCAGGCCGGAGCTGCGGCTGCTTGCTCATGAGCACCAGGTACAGTACTTCAATATTCACACCTGCCACAACGCCATTATAATCTGGGAAGACATTCTGCTTTTCTGTATGTTTTAAACAATCACCACAACCACCCCTTTTCCACCCTGGTTTTAAACAATGACCAAAGCATTCTGCTGGCCTGAGTGTTTTAACTTTTGAACCACGAGTACCCCGCCCGGCTACCCACGAGAGTGCGCTGGTTAATAATAACACGATTGCAGCTGCAACCGTGCGAAGATTGTTGGCGACGCCCTTGCCCGCGATGATTAGGTGGATTAGGGGCCGTCAAAATTGCACATTGGAAAAACAGGGTCGGAGGTACTGGTGGTTTAAACAATCACCATAGCAACCCCTTTTCCCCCCATTTTATCCTTTGTCGGTTTGTGTGCACGTGTGTGTTGTAAACAACACCAGGCATTATCCCCAAATCCATCCATGATTCCACATCCATTCGTGGTTACAATCAGTGCAAGGTTGGCCATATCCGTGTGGTTAACCACGAAGTACCCACACACTCGTCTGCCTTAGAGGGCACACTTGCACGTATTGAAAAGGAGGCAGGCAAGAGATAATTTACGCACAGATCGACACTCGATAGCGAAGTCAATCACAAGCCAGCATATACTATACACTGTATACAGTGTATAGTACTGTATACACCAAATTGTGAGGCCATTGCCTCTATGAACCCCATAAGGCCCCATTTTTGCAGCCTGTCGGCCGCCCTAAGTGAAGGCAGGCTCGACGAGGCCCTCGGGGCCCTTTTCTGGCCACCACGCAACTCAGGGAAATTCAGGCAGTTGCGCAGCGCCAGTTGGTTGAGTGAACCCAGGCCCTGGGCCGCCTGTGTGAATGTATGTGAAGCAGGCCCTGGGCTGGATACGGGTACCGGGCCAAACACAGGCCGAAGGCAGTTGGGCACATGCAACCACTTCAGGCCCAAGGCCTGCTCTCGTCGTGCTGGGCCTCAGGCTACCGGGGCCTACTGRAAGCTTCCTGGGACTGGACGCAGGAAGGCCACTTCGATATAGRAAAGGGCCTGCCTCCTCRTTCGGTATTGGGGTGCTGGCTGCATGCTGCGCAAGCGCTGCTGCTGCGCYATTTGCTGGCTGGCRCCTACGCTCTCACRGGCGAGCAGGGAAGGAGCACRCAGCCATAGCCGAGCTGCRCTGCTGTAAGYTGGGTGAGGCGCRGGGTGGTCCTTGGGTGCTAGTGGCATCTGTGAGTTGGGGAACGAGGTTGTGAGTGTAGCGCGAGACATACCTGGTGCTGGAAGCGTGCGASACTGGTCGCCATATGCTCGTACTTCGGGAATGATGTTGACGTCATCTTTCGGCTTCATAGTATAGGCTAGATAGGATCTGCCACATGTAGTCTGGGCGCCGAGTGCCAGATAGGATATCAACTTTGGTTCTTCGTTGATGATGATGGGACTATTTCAGCATTGTCAATTATGAACTTTTGGTGTGTTCTTATTTGGTGAATCTCGTGATGCAATTCTGCTGTTGGTTCGAGGTCACGATTATCTGGACTCATATGTATGATGCTGTTTGATTGCTGAAGTTCGCTATTGCTCATCTTCCTTGCAAAATACAATTCCATGCAACAGAAAGCATCCCATCAAAGCACCAGTACAGTCGAGCGTTAATTGCTGGACCCAAACTTCTTGGGCCCGGACAAATCGAACTGATTCCCGCCAGGCTGGTACATCTAGTGTTATACCGCCGCAAATTTTGGAGGCCCGGGCTCGTACTGGTGGTTTAACAAAGGCCTGACTGTCCTTTTTTTTTTTTTTTTTTTTTAACCAGCGACCTCTACTAGAGGGGGTGATAAGGCCTGACTGTCCTACCATGCTGACGTATCAACATTGCTGCTCCCCAACACTGTGGAACACAGCACCTATGGACAGAGTGCACACATGCGTGTGTGTTGTATAACATTCTTCACCATTCACAACCCACTGATCCTACATTGCCTTAAGGGTTCAAGAAGAGACTTCCACACTTATGTTATGCATTCATTGAAAGTGCAAGGTTGCCCATGTTTGTGAAATTGATTGACAAGTGCCAACATCACCTAATCTGCATGAGTCAATTGACTCAATTCCATACTAAACAAACAAAAGCAGTACCAATACATGAATAACAATCGCTGTTCCGTGTCCTTTGGGACAGCCGCTAAAATTTGAACGATACAGAGAAGGTTAGCATGGCCCCTGTGCAAGGATGACATACATAAATCGAGAAATGGTCCAAATTGGAAGGTAAAAAAAACAAAATGATATAAATAAAGGAGGAGGAAAGGGAAGAAGGAAGGAGAGAGGAAAAAACAATCACTGTTCCATGCAGGTGGGTATCAACTCGGCGTCTGTGCCCATCTGTAATGACCTGCCAAACACGGACCGAGACACACAGCTGATTTCTGAGTTTTGCTCATGGAATGTATGCCTTGCTGAGTTTCCCGCCTGTTGGTGAGTTTTCTAAGTCTGTGTGTGTGCGTGCTTGCTGGTCTGCATGCCTGTCTGAGTGCTTGTCGGCTTGAGTGTGTGTGTGACCCGCAAGGGCACTGGTTCATTCAGAAGGCCCGAAGGGCCGGTACTTACCTGTGGCCGTGACATTGAGGGTTGCAGCGGGGAAAACACTCAAGCAGCGGGGAAAGAGGCCCGCGACACTTAGAGGGGCGGAAAACACTCACGTAGGAGGTAGGCCGGTACCACACCAAGTAGAGGTAGATGTGCCGGGTACTCGAGGCCGAGCAGAAGAAGACAAAAAGTTGGCATTTTTCGAGGCCCAGTAGTTGCAGGCTAGGTCTAGGCAGGTACAAGTCCAACCAGTCTGAGTCTAGGGCCTGTACGGGCAATATCAGAGTCTGCAATGATGTTTCCCTGTGAAAGGGAGGAGGTACCAGTTGCTCGGAGGCTGCGCGGCCTAGGACGTCACTCGCCAAGAGGCAAGAAGGCCGCTATATCTCCAGGAGGAGCAAAGTGCTCCTCCTCATTGTCAGTGTGCAAGTTTGGTGACACGCTGGTTGGAGCGTTGGCTGGAGCAGCGCTAGCACTCAGCACTGGTGGGGAAGGAGCAAGGACCAAGAGAGGAGGACAAGGACTAGGAAAGAGAGAGTGCCAGTGATACTTACCTGGCTATGGCAGATGCCATCTTCATCACCTTGGTGGGCGCTGCATCTGGAAGGCCCCAATTGGGGTAGAGCTACGCCAAGAAGCTTTGAGGCAGAGTCAGGCACGGCGGCCTGAGATAGAGCAGCCATAGCTGCTTTGTGTTGTCCTTTGCACAGCAGGGCGATGCCCTGGTAGCCATTCAACATTATTATTATTATTTCTTGTTTGAGTAAGAGGGGAGGAGATGAGGAGGAGGAGAGTGGTTGGCGAAGAAGAAGAGCATTCTCATTGGTCTATGCTGGTGTGCATCATCTTCTTTCTTTCTTTCTTTCTTCTTCTTCTTCTTCTTCTTCTTCTTCTTCTTCTTCTTTCCCTCTCTCTCCTCTCAAGTTCATTCATTTCTTTTTGCAACTGGACAGCATTGTACTTTCTCATGAAAATGGCCAGGATCATAACACATCAGTCTTGTTCTCTGACGGTCCGGATGTGCCACTGGTCATTCTCAAGCGTGATCTGCTGACAATCTGGACCACTGGTATAGTGGTACTGAACGGCTTTATCGAGTCCTCGTCGGGTTCGGAAACGAAACATGCAATCCGGACCGCGCATTTGCCGCTCCATGGGCCAGTGCCACGCTTTGGAAGGCCATGCAGCATGCACCACCCAGTTGTTGTTGTTGTTGACTCAATTGACGCTGGACTCGCTTGACATGCTGGACTCCCTCAGCTCTACATTCGGCTTGCTTGCACATGCAGACACACACACATGCACACACACCCAACATCAACCCTCCCACAACACACACACCCAAGATCGACCCTCCCACAACACACACACACCCAACAACGACCCTCCCACAAAACCACACACACACACACACACACACACACACACACACACACACACACACA
>BFEA01000233.1:281408-313371 GCA_003427395.1 Chara braunii
ATGTAGAAAAGAACAAACACAAGCCCAAGAATGGACCTAAGCTATATTCTTCTCTCTATCTATCACGAATGGACCTTGCTCCACTATATGTATCTAGACAGACTGACAGGCAAGATACTTCTGGACTGATAACTCACCTTATGTAGAAAAGAACGAACAGAAAACGCTCTGCCTCTACGAGCTGAAAGCTGGACCCATAACTCTTCTGCCGTCGAGCTCGTGGGGTATCAATATCAGATGACCCACTCCACGAAGTGCTCCAGCCACAGAGGTGTCAGATAAGTGAACTTTGCTTACTCGAGCCCTCCCCGTGGAAGCCATAGTTGCCTGAATATCCTATCCCTTAAGCAGCATTGGTTGTGGGGGGGAGGTCCATGACACACTGCGCGCCGCATTCGGGTCGAAGTTTTGGTGAGGGATGACGGATGAAGGCGATCGAGGGTGGGGGAGTATGCAGAGGGGTACGTGTACCGAAATGTTCACAGCGCGCCATTAAACGAGAGCGCGCGCCCCCGGGGCGGGGCACACGGCTGGTGTTGATGCGGGCAAACATCTTGGAGGCAAGCCATCCGATATGCGGGGGGCTTTTTTTTGTTTTCCCCGGTTGGCCGTTGTTTTGTGTCTCCATTCTCCTTTTTTCATTTCTCGCGCCTGTCGTTTTGTGTCCTCCCCCCCCCTTTTTTTTTTCCTTCTTTTTTCATTTCTTGCGCGGCTGTCGTTTTGTGCCCCGCGGTAGGCCGTCTTTGTTTCTGCAGACGAACATCTTGGAGGTGAGCCATCCGAAATGCGGGTGTAGCCCGCACTGCGGCCACTTAGCTAGTGTCAATAATAACCCCCTGGCCCCCTCTGGAAGCCCCCCAAAAAATATTGCACCTTCAAAATTTTACTGCGGATTCCGACAGCTCTCGAAGAGCGCAGTCGGAATCTGCCAAAAAAAAAAAGAAGAAGAAGAAGATATTTGGGCACTTTCTTTGCAAAACCGGTTTCCCGGTTCACCCCTCCTGGGCTGGTCCGGCTCCGGTTGAACCGGGGTAGCTCAACCGGCCGGTTGCCGGCCCAGCACTGGAGTCAACAGTTAACTGCACTACATACAATGGATCTCTTCCTCACAAGGGGTCAAGAAGGGCATCAGATGAGCCAAACACTCAGCTCAACATGGAAGAGAACGGTTCAAGTTTTGAGAGGGTCATCAGCAGCCATGGGGTGGTTCATCCAGCACTTGGTTCTTTCTTCCAAAATTCCGGTGTGCTTCATTGAAAAGGAGGACGGCAAGTGTAAGTGAAATATCACTCTCACCGAGGCTCATGTCTGTGAGGAGTCTGAAGACACACCTGAGTGCGAAGATTGTAGTCCTGCAGACGTGGGACAAGGTTCTCTTTAACCTGCAAGCCAAGATTGCATACCACAGCGATCACAGACAATTTCATTCAAAATTCGGCAGTTCGTCCCCTCCTGTCCAAAAAGAACGGGCCGTCATTGCAAGCAGAGCAGGGGTCCGCAGGAGGGAGCTGGGTGGGGTGGTTGGGCAATCCTGAAAACAAAGCTATGCCGATGAATATGGGTATGTTCGGTGGTCTATCGTTGACGGAACATGCATTCCATGAAGGTAAGGTAAAGGGGTCGAGCGACTGACTGATCCATTCTCTAGATAGCATTTCAGTTCCAGAGAGAGAGGAAGATTGGATGGTTGGTTCATTGTCTCTCATGGAAACGCTTAAGGTGAACAAAGCGCCTATTTTGGCACTAATCTTTGAAAATATGTGAAAAATGGGATGTATAGTAACAAGAAACAACACACTACTAATAGCCATTCCAATATAAATAAGTAAACTCATCCAAGCTGCAGGCACATGTACATAGATGATATGATAATTTTCACCTTGTTGAAGAGGAATTTTGAAGAAGAGTAGACCCAGGTTAGTGCGGCAATCCTCGGCGTAAGATTCGAAGTATGGAAAGTAGCCATGAGCAAGCAGTACAAGATTTGTTTTCTAAAAAGAGAGGATGTTGAATCGGGCCCTAAGAAGATAACACAGAGAAGGCCAAGCAAGCATGCAGATTAGCATCATGATAATCTGGCACTGTAGTCTTGCCGCACCCTAGATGCAGGAAATCCAAGGCGGAATAATACCAGCAGGCCCAGCACCAAAATCGGTCCTCGAGTTAAGAATGTGGAATCAGGCCCTAAGAAGATAACACATGGCACTTCAGGCAAGCATCCATGTTCGCATCATGATAGTTCTTGAAGTTCACGCATGACAAAGAGGACAAAACTTCAAAAAAAAAAAAAAAAAGTAAACTTGAACAAGCAACTTGGGTAGTCTGTGCTAGTGATATCCCCTCATTTGTCCTTTTCGGATATGAAAGGGTTTCACTAATCTCAGCGTCTACGTCCAAGTACCACTTCCAAAGTCCCAGCGTCCTATGAACCAAAGTACCCACCGATCTGGTAGGGCAGTTAAGTTGAGTCCGGTAGAAACGCTAGGATTCAGTAGGCTGTCGGTCCAGTCCTTCCATCTGTCAGTAAGTCCAACCCAGTCAGCAGCTCAATCCCATGAAAGTCAGAGAAAATACCAGAAGATCCGAAGGTCAACTGTGGCTGGCATAGGCAGGTACTGGTACCGAGAAGGTCCAAGATTGGGAACTGCAGCAAAGCACAAAGTCTAGTGGCAGGAAGGTGTCAACACAATTTCCATTTGAGCTTGTCGCGGAAGCGCTGCTATGGTCTCATGCTACCAAGCATCAAGTGAGGTTGAGATTTAGAGTTGAGGAGTAGTCGACAGCGCTGGCGTCAAAGCTGTGCGTGTGTGTGTGTGTGTGTGTGTGTGTGTGTGTGTGTGCGTATGTGTGTGCGTGTGTGTGTGTGTGTCTGTGTGTGTGTGTGTGTGTGAGAGAGAGAGAGAGAGAGAGAGAGAGAGAGAGAGAGAGAGAGAGAGAGAGAGAGAGGGTGAGGTCTGAGGGTAGTACAGAGTTAAGAGAGAGGGAGAAGTCAAACCTGTCTGGGGAACCTCGGCGGCCATAGCCACCCAAGTGCGTATACAGGAGACTCTGTTGTATAAGACTAATGTCCAAAGTGCTCTCATCTTGCATGTTTTGCATCCCGTGTTTGGAGGTCAGGGTGTTGATGTGTGAACTTGTTGCGCTGTGGTCCTGGGCTCATTGCAATCAGGGAGAAACTTACAAAAACGAATGAGATTGAAGGTCTCACCAAGTAGGGGAAGCGCGCATATATATGCATAGCAAATGTTTCAATATAATGGCGCACTGAAGGCAGATTACCACCCTGCCAAGACAGCACAGAACAGGAAATTATCGAAACATATCCAGCAAAGCAAATCAACGTCAATTACACATGACCAAAAATCATCACAGAAATTGACAGAATTGCAAAAGTCAGACATCACAATTTCTTGGAATCCACTTCAGCTTCCACTGCCAGCAGATAGAACTTATTCGGGGAGGGGGAGCAATTCAGTCGTGTGACATTCACCCTTCCTCCGCCGCACTGCCACACAAAGAGAGCCCACCCATGAAAGAGAGACCCGTTAGGTACTTGAACTACACACACACAGACGAGTCTCACAAAACACAAAGAAAAAGAAGAGTCCACCGCGGCACCCCAAGGTGTTAGTCTGTGGGCTGGGTGATGCTTTGGTTGGGTGCTACCATGTGG
This sequence comes from Chara braunii, assembly GCA_003427395.1. Classification (NCBI taxonomy): domain Eukaryota; kingdom Viridiplantae; phylum Streptophyta; class Charophyceae; order Charales; family Characeae; genus Chara; species Chara braunii. Next base: position 285,082 of record BFEA01000233.1, read on the forward strand.
ACTGGGTGGTCTGGGTGCGGGGTACTATAAAGGGTAGGTCATGCACTATATGGACTGGATGGCGTACAATATGGGGTAGGTGGATGATGCTATGTGGGCTGGGTGGTGCAAATGGTGTATGTGAGTAATGCTATGTGAGCTGGGCTGTAGCGCCCCCCCCCCCAGAACCTCCTGGTTCTGGCTCCTACCATTCTGGGGAGCAACAGTCCGGTTCCTTTCCCCCGGCAAGTCGATAGTAGATACATAGGAAACACACGCACGCTCCCCCCCATTATGGCTGGGAGGCCCGAGTGGACGGCATTGAATACTTCCCTGAGGAAGGTTTTACCACCCCTCACCCCTGCCTAAGTTAACCTGTACTATCTCAGTTTGCCAAAACATTTAATCCTAGTTCCTATCCTACTATCCGTATCCTATATATTCCTTAAACCGTACAACCCCCTTCACTTATCCTTCCTTGCCTTGGCTCACTTTAATTCTTATGGCATCCTAAGTTCCTCTGTCAACAGCTGATCATCTATAGTGTCCTCCTGTCGCTCGTCTTTCAAACGAATGGAAGATAAGTCTCTCTCCTTCTACGGCCGCGACTTTGCCTTGGGCTAGTACCCTTTTCTAGAATTTGGTTAAAATATCCTTTGCCCTTTCTGGGTTAAGAGCCACTTGCTTCTTTGTCCTTCTCCATAATGCCTTAATCTCTGTCTCCAACTGGCTATAGAGAATTGCCTTGGCTTCCACTCTAGTCATCAGAAACTTGCCCACCACCTGCTGACATCTTCGTTTCCATTTTGTCCATAAAGTGCACTGTCTCAGAAGCTGAAAGATATATTTATGGCCTGCCTGCCATTCCTTAGGCACATCACTTCCTATCAATATTAGTTTCCTGTTAAGCGGGAAGGGGACCTCCTTAGGCACCTCACTTCCGATCAATACTAGTTTCCTGTTTCGCGGGAAGGGGACCTCCGTAGTATCTGTCCACAATGAACGAGCTATGGACCAGAGATATTCTGCTTCCGGGCAATGGAGCAAGCAATGGATCAGAGTTTCCTGAACGCCTCTCATACACATAAAACAATCTTGATCTGACTCAATCCTATTGCGCGTGCTTCGCTTATCGAACAGCCAGACATTGACTGGGAGTGCTACATGATAGATGATCCACTGCATGCTCCTGACCTTGGCCAATCTGATGCTGTGCAAAGTTGACCACCGTAACCTTTCTACCTGTTCCCTTGGTATATCCAGTCTCTTCTCCCATCTTATCGCCAAAGTCTGATCCAGATGGCATGATCTCCCCCTCAGACGGTAACCCAATTTAGTGGTGTACTGAAGTATATTAATTCTCCTGCTTACTCTGGACGAGCTTCTCCTGATGTTCCATGCCGACTCTGCTGGATCAATTTCCAGGTCCCGAATGGATGTCAGTGGCTCAAATATCGTAAAATCTTCATTCTCGACCACTCTGAACTTTCTTAAGATGCTTTTCTTAATGGCGATTGGAACCCTGGAATCCTTATCCAGCATACTGACCGTGACTTCTGGAGATAGTATTGTGTACATATTTGCTTCCAACCATTGTTTAGAAGGTCCTACCTCCAGTCTTATGTGAAAGGCTGCCTCTGGTTCATTAGTAGAGGCTATTGTTGCCCAATCCCCCCATCCCCATTTGTCTGGTTCCTTCAATATCCTTGTCCACTCATCCGGGATTGAGACAAGAATGTCATTCAGGTTTTCAGTTAGTCTGTGACAGCCCTTCATTTCCTCCCTCAGCTCCCTACCTGTTTTCCATCTTCCCCTGCTCCCTGACCAGAGATGTTTAACCTGCCATACCCCATGCTCTAACCACTTCCCCCACTTGGCGTCCTTTGCTGTTAGTGTTTTAGGTCTTCCTTGAGAATCTTCTAACCAAGGATTACAAAATAACGGTTGTCTAAGCACTTCATCCTTCCTCTTGGGTTGTCTTACTCTTGCCGGGAAGACCTCCTCCCAGATTTTGAGCAATTAAGCCCAATATGTACCTCTAGTTGCATCATCCTCTGCTAATTGTTCGCCCGTTCTATCCTTCTTGGTCCAACACTTGCAGAATAGCCAGAATGTATTCTTCATATTGGAAGGTGTTTTGTATTTGGCCATCTGTCGTATGTGGTCAAGTACCAATGGGACCCACCGTAAGTGAGGCTGTGTTAACAACTTAATGATCCACTTAGTTTGGAGTGACCTTATCTGGTGTCCCGAATCCAAGACTCCCAGCCCTCCCTTGTCCTTTGGTTGAATAACTTGGTTCCATGATACCTTTGATATAAAGTTGGATCTTGTTGGATTTGCTGTCCACAAATATGCTGCCGCCACCTTCCTCAGTTTTTGCAGTGTATATGCAGGTGGTGACCATATTGTTCCAACATACCATAACATACAGAAGATTGAAGCATTTATGACTAGTGCCCTCCCGAACAGTGAGGTATTTATTTCAAACCACGCCGCCATCTTTAATAACATTATTGTCATCTGTTCAGGCGCCGTGGAGTGGTGAGGACCCGTGTCCGCCATTCTAATCCCTAAGTATCTCATTGTCTGATCCGGCGGTAACCAAGTCATCCCCCCATAATTTTGTGGATGATACTGTGGTTGTTGGTCGTCATGTGATAGCCACCACCCCAGCGTCTTCGGCCAGTTGATTCTCATCTTCGATGCCATCTGGAATGCTGCCATTGCTCTCGTAAGGGCTTGAAATGAAGAGTCTGTTGCTCTGATTAGTACCGTCAGGTCGTCCGCAAATAATATCGTTGTTGGCAAATGTGTGACACGCCCGTTCTGCTCCGGTTCAGCAATCAGACGGTCTATTGAAGGGTCTTTCCTAAGCAACGAGGCAATAGCTTCCATTATAAACAAGAAAATGGGAGCCGTAAAGGGTCCCCTTGCCTCACCGACCTCGTCATTTTATACCTATCTGACAGGTGGCCATTAACTTAGACCTGTCCGTGTGCATCATTATATAGTACACGAATCCATTTACGAAAGTTAAGGCCCACTCCCATCTTCTCCATACATTGCTGTAGAAAGTTCCACTTAACTTGATCATATGCTTTTTCGAAGTCGAAGAAAAGGATCACTGCGTTTATCCTCTTATTCGTAATGTACCTTACCGATTCTGATAAAGTCATGACATTTGTTTTTCTTTTTTTTTTTTTCTCGTATTCTTTTCTACGTATAAAAAGCGGGGTATTCATCTAATCCCATGCAATACAAACTCATCACCTGGTTGGCAACAATTACACGTGTACTGTTCGTCCACATCAGCCAGGTGTGCATTCGTATTTGGACAACTCTTCTCCATCAATTCGAGTACAACTCGGCCAAAAAAGCAAACAGCAAAATGACAAAGTGTGCAGTCTCCGCTGCTCCCTCCGTTCCAGTTCAGTAAAAACAACAAACCACACAAACATGGATGACGCCCCAAAGGACAAAAGCTAAAACCAGATGGCCCCTGGGCCCAACCAGGAAACTGGTCATGGTGTGACGAACCACTTTCTGTAACCCGCAATTTTCTGCGCAGTTGCAGTGAGGGGTCCTAAGCTGGGAAGATTGGGCCAATTACGGGAGTTCGGGATCGGTGGAGAATTGCATCAGTGTCCTCGCTTTTTCGTCCTTTTTCGTCGTTTCTTTTTCGAATGGCCAAGCACGGGGTCGGGTGTGTCTTGGGACGGCCGGTGGAGTGATTGGTCAGATGGATGTCTGGCGCGCCACCACGCGCGCGATTAATAAAGGTTGACGTCGTTTCTTTCGGTTCGATTTCGATCTTTTGGGCGCGGACATCGCACGAGAAATTGCTTCGTTCTTTTTTTAACATTTCCTTTTTGAATCTTTTTTCAAATTTTGTCGAGGCCCCAGTGGCTCTCGAAATTTTGGACTTTCCTTCTGGAATTCGTTCTTCTTTTTGCTTTTTCGCATTAGATAGGAATTTAGGAATTTAGTAATTAGGATTTTTCCTGCCGCGCGGCGCCTTTTGTCTACACGCTTCTTCATGCGGCCGCAACGGTACTCTGATTTGTGGGCGCCCTTAATCATGTGTGTAACTGTAATTTTGGGCGGGCGCCATTGTAACTGTATCTTTCTTCTTGCACATCGTCTCTCCCGCCCTCCCTCTCTTTCTTTTGCTGAAATTTTGTAAGTCGCGGCTTGCATGCTCGGATCGATGCATGGAGAAGGGTTACGTCCCCCACGCCGCGACCGATCATGCAGAACGCAGGCGTTCCCTCTCTAATCCTCACTCTAAGTCCTGGTAATTCCGTGTTCTTCGCGCATGCATGCACGCTATAAATTTCGGCTGTGCGATTAGTCAACTCTCTTAACCCGTTGTTGGAAGCTCGGGGTTGCGCGATCAGGAAGGGTCGACACACGAGCGAAGAAAGAGGTGAGTAGAGTAGGAGTTGGGCGACCCGACGGGCTGGTGCCGAACGCACGGGATTGGCGTGGGCCACGACGGACTGTGGGCACGGGCGAATCCGACAGGTGCGGGAGGACTAAGCGGGGTGACAACTTCGTGGGTTGGTGCGAGACGACGGACTGTCCGCATCGGAGAGAAAGAGAGAGAGAGGAGAAAGTTGAGGTCGATGGATGTGGATTTGCTGTTTCTTGTCTCTTCCCCCTCTTCATCTGTGTACATACATTTTGATTACGGGTCCGGGCGGTTTGCCCGTTCTTATTTTCGTTTCGACTTTCTGAAATTTGGGCTTAGGTTTTTGCTCACACTTGTCCTTGCGATGTCCATCCTGCTTGCATTATGTGTATGATTGTCGAATGTATGAATGTATGGATGTTATGACTGCTTGTCTATCTTTTTGTTGAGAATCCCTGTCCTTGCATTATGTCTGTGTCGAATCTTTGCCTGCACCTCATGTCGCTGTAGATGGGATAAGAATCTGGCCCCGATAGTGATTTTGTTCTCGTTTTTGCTTATCCCGCGATGGGGGTTGCGATATGATTGCATCTTGCATAATCGACGATCCGAAGTCTGGTCCCGCGAACGCCGCGCGAGAACACGTGTAGACGCGATCTGAGTCGCGCCCTTACACGCATTCCCGGGCGTCGATTCGCTCACCCAAAAAGGATTCGCCGCGAAACCATCATCCCGTACGAGCATGTTGAGGCGCCACTGAGTCTGCCTGCCCTACACGTGCTCGTGCGCGGTGACGATATCCCGACCCGCGCTATCCCATCAACGATGATACCATGACGCGATCTTGGGGCTCAGACTCATCCTATGACCCGGACTATTTCACCCCTATAATAAACGAGCTCACAAGGACACGATACCCCTGTCACGCGGAGAATCGGCTATGTCCGCAGGAATTCCACTGTGCCACCTCTAGCGACCCTCAATGCTCCGAATTCCCTTCTCGCGACCACACCTACTACTTCACCCACCCGGGATTCGTTGAGATCACCACCAGTTTCCCTCCTTTCCACCTCCTTCTCCCGTATCATCAACTCAATGTCGTTCCGTGGCCGGCCATAGCCCCCTATTGGCCCAATACGTTTTGTGTGAACTGCCGACGTAGCGGCGCACAGAGAACTCTGGAATTCTGAAGGCCCAACCCAGGTACGCGGCGGCCTGCGCCACGTGGCGGCCCCCGACGGCCTTAACTTTTCGGGACCATCTCCACCACGGAGGAACTTTCCCGTAACCCGTCGCCCACAGTGTCCCGGCCCCTTCGGACTGTGAGACCCTTGCACGCGCACCCCTCGTTAGCGTAATTGCATTCATACCCTTAAGACTCCCCCACTTCCCCCAAAAATCCTTGGCACACCCCTTTTCGCACTTCCAGGCCCACACTCCACTCCGATCAGGAAGTCGCGCTGGGCGTGAGGTTGGTATCGGAGCCCGACACGTGGCTAGGGTCTTAGGATTGATAGCACGATAATTAGGCGACCTGGCTAACCGTGGGCGACCTCGCCCCCGAAACGCGCATAGACGCGACCCTATCGTCACCCGAAGCAGATCGGCTAACTGACGAGCAGCCAATATGGCTGCCAAAGTGCAGAACCCGGTTCCGCAACAAAATGCTAACCCACCAAATCAACCTGCCCCACGTGCACGGGCTCCCATGACGCCACCTGATCTCTATTTGTTCGATCCCGCACACCATCTCGCAGGAGCATGGCTGGCCACACTTAGAGCCCAACAGTACACCGACAACGAAGCACAAATCAACATTCCGGCTCAAATGGGAGGAGACGCCCATCATTGGCTTAGTACCTATGTATGGGTGGACCTCCCGACCTTCGAACGGGACTTTATGAACTGATTCGATTATGTCCACCTTGAGCAAGCGCTGTACATGATCAAGGACCGAGTGCAAAAAAACGCTCGAATCCATCGCGGAATACCGGAACCGGTTCTACAGAATGTTCGTAAAAACTGAGCGAGGTGAGCAAGTAGGGAGAGATTTGTTCATTGACAGACTCCGCAGCCGGACAATAAGGGCTAAGTTGCGAAAGCAGTTTTCCCCCATCACCCATACGCTACAACAAATTATGGCTGCTGCGGAAGAAATGGAACGGAAGTTCGCTGCAAACTTCCTGGAAGGAGAAGATTACCCTAGAGATGGAGATTCGACCGAGCTCGCTCGAGCCAGAGCAGAGCTAGCTGCTTTACAGAACAAATTTGAAAACATGGGGTTCGTATCAGGACCTGTCGCCTATATGGAATAGATAGGCCCCAAACGAGTAATCCTAAGTGAGACTCCGAGCATCTCTGCTCCTATGATGCCCCCGCCCGTCAGGGCATTACCCCCGCAGCCGGTTGAGGCTCCCGTACAATCAAACGAATCGGCGGCCATTTTCGAACTAACCAAAACCTTGATTAGCCTGATCCAGGAAAGCAGAAAGGAGCAGCGAGAGCACAATGCTCGGCTGGAAGCCATGATGAGGAACATGCGGCCCATTGCGGTACGCGTCCCTCCAATGCAGCAAGGATTAGCCCCGACACCTGCGCTTGGAGGAGTTGCAAACAATCTGAATGTCTGTTATGCCTGTCATCAGCCCGATGTCGGCGCGAATACCCTGGCAGGGGTATTCGCCCTGGTTTTTGCAAGTGGCAGCGGGGCCGATGGTCCAGGCCTGTGAGTTCAAACGGCTACCTATGGATGGACCGAGGTTGTTTAAATAGGTAGGATGAGTGGGTGCGCAGCTTCAAGGCGCGCGTGTGATTTCGCCCCTTTGATCGTACCGCTGATACAGACATCCGGCCTGACTTCGTGCTTGTGATTAGGCCAAAGGTTGGTAGGCTGACCCCTGGTTGCCCTATCTAACCGGCGGCAGGATTGGTAGGAGGGGCGGTACGTAGGACAGCAAAGGTAAGCAGCGGTTGTGTGCTTGTTTATAGGAGTGAGCCCCGGGCATGTCCCAGCCTAGGCGCCGGCCTGCACCACTTTATGTGGGATGCAGCGACCATTGGTCTAGGGCTTGGGCTTAGCCCTATAGGTTACAACAGTGGATTACTGCTACGGAGGTGCGGGGTTCGAGGCCAGCAGGCAGCAGTGCGGGAGCAGCGGAGCAGCGAAGCGGCAGGGAGAAAGCCGAGGGGTTAAGGGCCCGTTGGACCATCCCCCTCAGGCTTTTGCTGATGGGGGCGACATGGGGCCCGGCCTATGGGAAGGCCCGACGTAATAGGCTGTAATTCTTGTTTTCAGTTTTTTTATTTTTTTATTTTTTTTATTATTATTCTTTTTTGTTTTTACTCTCTTCGCTGTTACCCCTTTTTTAGCAGGGCCGCGGAGCATTATGCCGGGATGAAGTCCTTCGGGACATCCGTTAAAATTGGAACGATACCGAGAGATTTGGCATGGCCCCGGCGCAGGGCTGGCGCGTATAAAACCAAGTGCGACCCTCCCTATTGTTCCGTTTGCACACCGCGGCCTGATTCAATTTGGTTGTTGCTCGTACAGCGCAGGCTCAGGTTGGTGACGGGGCGAAAAAGGACGAGCAAGAAGAAGGACCTGGGCGGGGCTCAGGCCGGGTGCGTGCGCCAGGCAGCGCCGCGCAGTAGCAGGGCGACGGGCGCTGATATGGGGGAGCGGGGGTAGTAGAGGTGGAGGCTGGGGTGTATCCGGACGGAGGGGTGCGTAGGGTGCATACAGGAGGTGAGAGGGTTATGTCGGAGGGCTGAATCTGGGCGCGGAGCACTCAGATAAGCAACGGGCGAAGGCAGAGAGGAGAAAACGACGGAGACGAAGGCAGTGAGGGGGATGGCAAACGGAGAGAGTGAACCGGGACGCAGGGTCGCGCCGGATACATGCGGAGCGTGGGGGAGAGTGAAGTGCGATAGCTCACTCAATTCGTGATCGTTCTCTGTGATTTAAAATGCTAGACTAAGCTTTTAAGACCGGGCGAACCACAATATGCTGTTAAAAGTTAGTAGTTTAGGAGTTAGTGAAGAAAGCCGTGCGCGGAGCGATGGCGGAGGGCAACGAGGAGGAAGGGTGAAAATATGGTAAGTCAGTCATTACTCGATCATTTATGACGAACCAAGATCGGATCCGGGGGTTTCAGGCCAGGGCGAGGACGATTGTGAAGTCAGAAGTGAGTGAAGGTTAGTAGGAAGAGAAATCGGTAGGAAAAGGCTTGCGCGGCTGGATGGTCGGATCGAAGGAGGAGAGAGGCGGGATAACATAGAACTCACCCGATTCTTAATGAAATCGGGTGAGAGGGAGAGTTAGTCTGAGGTTCTAGCCTATGGCGAATTCGTTGGTATAGTTGGGATGTCAGGAAAGTTAGTAAAGAAAGAGCAAAGGGAAGGGGATGAACCTGGGCGCGGGTTTGTTCCAGGTGCATCCGACGAACGACACGGTAAACAAAGGAGCCAGCGTAGGATCCGCGTGAGGGGAAGATTGAGGTGTAGGTTCCGGTGTTAGACGGTTTAGATGGTGAACTGGGGTTCCTCGGGGTTGCGAGGCCGATGGTGTGGTCGGCTCCCCCAATGATGGTGCATATTCGGTAGTATAAGGATCTTGGACTACGAGGGGGAGAGAAGTTATGAAGGAGGGATGAATCAGCCCCCATTCCTGCGGAAGATGCAGTCCGACGTCTGCTTATCCTAGAGATCGAAGTGGCGTTAGGCCAGCTTCGCTACACGGAGAAGGGGGGACAACGGAGCGGACTAGCAGTGGGCGAGCAGACAGCGCAGGTCGGCATAAGCAGGGAACGATCAAGAATAACGATGTACCTGCTCGTGTTCTACGGGCAGATTCATTCGCTTCCTCGAAGGGCAAGGACATAAGGGGTTGTTGCCGACTGTTTCGGGTGGCCTGTTCATCACTCGCTGTTACAGAGCACCATTCCGCTCTGTTGTTGCGCGAAGTTGCCACGTCCATGGCTGATGGCACGTGCGATGACCGAGCCTCGGTTGCTCAGGCTCTGAACTGTCGGCGACTGAGTCTCAAGCCATTCCTACTAACTGATCTCGAGCTGGCGGACTGTCGGTTGGTTCTCCGCGATCGTAGTTGCAGCAGTCTGTCCTCGGGATGTTGCCTGTTGAAGCGCAGTTGGAATGCGACGGTGCTTTCGCTGTTGCGGCTGCTGGCCGACTGCTGTATGGGCCACGACACTACTAGGCCGCCTAGGTAGTGTGGTTGGCACACCGGTGGCAGGTCCGTCTCGCTGACTGTGCGCAAGGCTACTACTGGTTGTAGTTGATCCCACATACTACTGTGGTATGACATACCATTGCTCCATAATTGCGTGTCCTGCGACAGATCTCTGACTGTGGAGTCTGCTACAGCACTACTGCGGGCTACTGTGCTGTCTAAATAAGGAAGCCGTTTGGAACGGGAGGACTGTGACTTGTGTTGGATAGTAAAAGGGTAGTGTGCAGAAGGATGGTTGGACTGAAAAGGGAGGCTGCTGCTGCTTAATTGCTCCTTGTGAGTGGATACGGATTGCTACCTGCCACTGGCGGCTGTTTGGCGTTGCTGCCTACGGTGGGTTGTTACACACCGCCCCTAGTGGCAGTGTACCAACGGGCTGCTGTGCCCGCTGGCCGTTGTGAGCTACCGTCATGCTGTTTGACTGCACACAGCCTGCTGCTGGCTGTTGCGGGGCCATCGCGAACTGCTACTGTGCCCATTGGCAGTGCGCAAGCTGCTGTTGACTGCTGCAGGGTGCTGTTGCATGTGCGGCTACGCCTGTGAACTCTGCACAAACTAACAACTGCGTACTACGACAGGCTGCGAAGGACTGCCACAGTGCTTATAGAGTATAGCTGCTCAGTGGTGAGTGACTGCAGCCAGATAGGAAGAAAGGCTGCTGCTGTAGGGGCTTGGAGAGTGGGCAACGCAAAAAAGGGGGGGGGTTATCGCTGCAACTTGGGAGTCTGCCAGGAGAGTCTGATTCCGCTGTCTGACTTGGGAGCTGACCAAGTTGTTATACTTGGCCATCATTGTGGGGCCCTCAGGTGCTGAAGACTTCAAGGCCCTCTCACGCGAGTCTGAGCGCACCCCTCTTGTATTTGAGAGACTTAATGCTTCTCTTTCTGCCCTTCTCACTCTCAGTCTAGTCCATTGGTTTGGAGAGGAAGGCGGCAGGCGGGATTGCAACCCGTAATCCGCGCCAAGGCCTTTGTGGGAGGTTGCCCCACCGATTGCGGGAGCCCTGCCGGAACTCGGGAGGAGTTCTGGAGGCAGGGAACTCAGAGGTAACCTTTGCTTCTCCTTGTAAACCCAGTATAACCCCTGTCTACACACCTCCCTATGTATTGTTTGGCTATGCTGAGTGCAACCTCTACTTTGACTTTTGGGATTTGACTTTCAAGACACAAATCAGACTAACTAACTAAAGGAATGATTGTATAATGGAAGTTTCAGTTTCTTGTTTGCCTGAAGGCAGATTGTCACAAGGGGTTGCATCAGGGGGAGAGGTTGGGAGAAAGGTAGTTTTGCTTGCGATTGAACGGGTCTTGTAGGGTCAGGCATTGTTTCTAAGATTAATGGCCTGACTGCTATGTTCTGTTCTGTTTTCTGAAGAACCAAGCATTGTTTGTAAGATGAATGGCTTGGTTGCTGTGTTTCTTTAATTTCGCCAGGCATTGTTTCTAAGATGAATGGCCTAGCTGCTTATTTTTTTTTAGGGGTATTGGCTGCTTGACTTTTGAGGGCCAGACATTGTTTCTAAGATGAATGGTCTGGCCGCTGTTTACTTGGGTGGTTTCTGAACAGTCCCTGGGTCAAACCCAGGGTACTCTGCTTTTTTTGTGTGCTGAAAAAGGGAGAGTTGAGCATTGTTTCTAAGATGAATGGCTCATCTCTCCTTGATTGTTTTATTCTGAGGGAGGATTCAGGGCCAGAGGACTAGACATTGTTTCTAAGATGAATGGTCTAAATCTGAGGCCTTAGGACCATAACGAAAACAAAAGAATAGGATTCTCTATACTGTGATATATATATGTACTTATATATACTTATATACGAACAAGGCTAGACAGGCATTGTTTCTAAGATGAATGGTCTGGCTATAAGCCTATCACAAGCGAAAAGAGTATAATCAAGAGCTATAACTGAAAGTAACCTGGGCAGGCTGAGCATTGTTTCTAAGATGAATGGCTCAGCCCTGCGCCCTCCTTTTGAAGACTAAGGTGCAGAAAGGTATATATAACTTGGCTATTTAAACAGTTCAGGGCGACTAAGATGAATGGCTTAGTCACATGGCCAATGAAGAGAAAAGTAGTTGTGCAACCTGTTCGTGTATAACTAAGGACAGAGGGCTGCCATTGTTTCTAAGATGAATGGCCAGTCCCAATGCCCTATGTAAGCGGGGTATAAAGGGCTAAAACACTGAAAGACTATGAACTAATGTTTGCTAAATTAACTTGGGGATGGTGAGAGTACTTACCTTTGTGGTTTGGCCTGCATGTGGCTTAGTGGCATCGCTACCTAGTCTGAGTTTGAGTTGATAGGTAGTTGCTGTAGTGGCTCGCCAAGTGCTAGAGCTATAGGAGTTAGATTCAATTTCTGCATTTTCTGAGATAGTTTTTTTTCACTTAGTCTGATTTCTGCTTTTATCTGAGGTCTTTTCTCAACTTGGGCTTGTATAAATCTTGGTAAGCCACTTTTCCTATGGGAAGCGCTGCCGAAATTTCTGCAAATCCAAGGAGTTAGTCAAATTTAGGCTTTTCAGAGCTCAGGTTGTCTAAGTTACATATATGGCCTAGTAGAAATCTGGAAAGTCTCCCTTTCTAAAGAGAGTGCTGCCCAAATTTTTGCTAGGTCAGGGAGTTAGACAAAATTGAGCTTTGAAAAGTCAAAGACTATTCTTGTTTTTGTATTCAGGCTTATATAAATTCTGGAAAGACAGTTTTCCTACGGGAAGCGCTGCCGAAATTTTCTTAGTTTAGATGAGTTAGATTATATTATGACAGGTGGCAGAGTTGGCAGTCCACTCTGTATGGGGGAAACCCAGCCAAAGGTCTACCTTTTCTCCGAGCCCTGACTTAGGACTAGGCTCAGACCTAGTTGGCTACCAGGAGGTTAGATGAGATTACCATATAGCGATAGTTCGCATAAGGCTTACAGGTTTAGTCTTGGGCATTGACCGTCTTGTGTTACAGGCCAACTTGATCGATCTGATTCAGGACTTGGGCTAGGTTCATCTGATCCGTTGAGGATCACCCGCTGTTATCGCTGATAACAGGTCGGTTGCCGATTCGTCGTTTCGCGACTCAATTCCTACTCGCTCCCCATACTCAACCTAAAAGGTTTTAGCCCTGGTGATCTTCTTGTTTGTTAAGGGTTTCACCCGGACTTTTATTCAATGGCCATTTAACAGAGGTTCTGAGTATTTATTTAAGGTTGTTTGGCTGGAGGTTGGGGCTTGCATGGCTAAAGCAAGGGGTACGAGTATAGGAGCTGGTTGGAGTTGACTCTGTGTAGTGTGTGGACTCTTGTCTGACTTTTGATGTGATTGCAGGTATGTTCAGAGACTTGGGGTTTTGGTTGGGCTGCCTTGCCGTCGCGTATATATGTATGGTTAGAAGGAGACCCACTATGACTGTGAGAAGTGATCGTCACATAATTATCCCCCTTGTGTATATGTATGTGCGAGTGTATGTGTACCTACGTGAGGAATTAGCGCGGCCTGAAGTACCCGCGCAATAAGGGCCCCGAGCCTAACACGAGAGGGGTTTCTCTTTAATAAGCGGTAAAAGTGCTTGTTTCCCTTCCTTGTTGCGATTCATCTTGGTGGAACAATAAAGTTCCGGGCGGAAGGGTTAGCGTGTCGCTGGTGATGCGCCAGACAACTCACCACCGCTCCAAACCCCTTCCTACCCTAGGGGCCGCCTTGCCCCGCACCCGCTGGGACACCTCAGAGTGCAGAAGGCGGGAAGGCCCTCAGGTCAATTTTGCTCCAGCTAGAGGGTTACCCCCCCCTTTTTGCTCGCGCTTTAGCCAACGCCTGAGCTCAGAGTAGGCCATTTGGGTGTGGGCACTACATAATGCGTCGTCATCGCAGTTACTCGCGTAGAGCTGCATAGCGAGATAATATGTGCAAGTCCAGCACCCTCGTGATCTTATACTAAGTTCGTGCGCGACACTCGTCGCATCCCACACTAAAAGAGTTATGGGTCAGGCGGCGAGACCACGATCGTGATACGGCTAGTAAACTTGAGGTTTTGCTAACTTGAAGCGGCACGTGGGCGGAGGACTAGCCCCGGTCAGCCTATGGGAGTCCGTGTACGGGCCTCATTATCCCGGACGCCGGGTAGCCCATGGGTAGGATCCCGGACCTCCTCCGCGCGCGCGTCGTTTGGGCTTACCCACCCCCTTCCATTTTAGAAGGCCATCAACCAAATGGGGGTTGGAGTGAGTTTCCTTTTTGCGTTTTCCTGGTTGGACGTTATAGTCTGTGGCGGCCGTCAAAGTCAAACCCCTTGATGTTCGACCGCCACGACAGCTTAAAGCTGTCTACTCAACCCCTCTGCACAGGGTGCAGAAGAGGGTGTGGTCTTCAACCGCGCATGGCAGTTGTCCAGCGTCGAGAGATTAACCCTCAAGGTGCGTGTCAGCCGACACTTGAGTGTCGAATGCGACCCTCGAGATTAACGAGGACCACATGGATGTGGGTACCATATAGTACGCCATCACTATGACCGCTTGCGCACGTTTGCATCGCGAGTCAAATGTGAGTAGCCTTGCGTCTGCGCGATTTTTATACTAAAGTCTCGCGCGCGACGCCCACCCGATTTCTGCGTCGAAGGGTTATGGGATGGCTACTGAGGGGCTAGGGGCGTCGTCGCGTTGTTTGTGCCATGTCGTTCTATGTGTGTATGTGTGTGCGTGCATTCCCTTTGTGTTCGTAGAGTAGTGTATGCGTGGTAAGTGGGATACGTCCTAGCCGGCCGGCGACGAACTGCCCTTGGGACTTCAGCCCCCCAAGGTGTCGGTCCGCGTGCGGGTCCGATAGGCGTGCTACCGCGCGTACCTCCAATGCTACAGCGAACGAGAAACGCCCTCGGCTGGTCCACCTCTGCGATTGCAATTGAGTAGCTTTCGTATTGTGGACTGGTAGCTCGACAGGGATACGCCCACCGAAGGGAGACGACAACTCCCATAAGGTGGAGGTAAGTTGTGCCTCGCGTAGGCCCTATCCCGTCGTAGGGGCTCACGAGAGGTATGGCTGGCGCACTCGGCCGGAGCGGCCTAAGGAAGCTCCATTTGTGTGTTCGCGAAAAGGTTAATCCAACTCTTGCGTGACGCGGCCGAGAGGGTCCCGCGCTGCCACGAGCAGTGCCGGGCCGATGCGCTCGACAGGTGGCGCCGTTGCCGGGGATAACGGAAGCCTACCGTTGTCCCTGGTGGAACGACATCCGGGTACAAGTGAGAAAATAGGCATAAGAGAATGATAAGTGTGGTTGAAAAGAAAGGTAAGTGATGAGGGACTAAGTATAAAAAGGAGAAGTTAGCGCCGGTATATGTGTATTTGATTGCCTGCCCGGTCCTAGCCAAGAGCGTAAAGGATGGCAATACTCACGACAAGGGTGAGGCTAGGTGAGAAATGCGGGCTAGACCAGGTTGGAGTAGGATGCTAAGTAGGTGAGTGCCTTTGGTTTGCTCTTAACAGGAAATTGGAAAAGGAGGCCTGCCAAGATGCCGGAGGGTGGTGACGCCGGAAGGGTCCTGACCATCGAGGATCTCATTGCAGCCCTAGATCGATACGAGAGGAACCCGAGTAACGTTCCGAAGGTTGAGACCTTCCATTTCGATGAGGTATGTGCTCCATAGGCACCACCAGGAAGTGCAGAAGGTTGTGGACGCTGCCCATGGCAGTTGGGCAAGATTCAGGGAGAACATGCTGCGCAAGTATCGGTTGGGTGATGGGTTGCTTACCATCCAAGATCTTGAGCGGAAGAACAAGGATAACTTTACCACGATAGGGGCCTTCGTACAAGAGTTTAAGAAGAAGGCGAGGAAAGTTCACGGGATCTCTGAGGAGAGGCAGTGCGCTATCTTTCTGGGACTGCTTACTGGGTCAGAGGCAGCCGAACTGACGAGTCATGGAGGAGGCAGCGCAAAGCTTACTTGGGCCACCATCGACAGAGGAGTGGAGGATGGGAGTTTAGACTAGGTAGAGCAGCATCAGATGTGCTTGCAAAGGAGGAAGAGGAAGGAAAGGGACGCTACTGTATCATGGACCCCAGGAGTAAAAAGGATCGTCACTGATGTACTTGCGGCATTAGGCTATGGCCAGGATGCCGAGGCGCAGAGAAAGGCTGTAGCCGTGGTCCAAGGCCGAGGGAAAGAGGTGGGGGATGAAGGCGCCAGGCAAGAGGATTACGGTGGGGAGGAGACGGGGTCGCAAATCCTTACTAAGGCCCAGCGGAAGCAACGCAATTTGTTGCTGGGTGGCCAAGGGTCTGGCAAAGGACAGGCCCCCCAGGCAATTGCTGCACCACCAGTAGCCGTCGTAGCCGCGCCCATATCGACAGGGCCGGCGCCAATGGGGTCGCCCCCGGCCTGCGGACATTGGGTGCCACATTGTCAAGCGGCACCCTGGCCCAGCTATAGTCATTGTACCTCGTGCGGAGGGGGCCAAGCCCATACTGGACAGATGGTTCCATTCTCGGGTCCGTCAACAAGCGCAGGGCCGCCAAGTTTCCCGGCGACGCAAGGCCAATTCACGGGCCAGCCTCCCCCCTCACAGCAAACGTCGCAAGCTAGTGTGGCGGGAGGAGGAGGCCAAGGGCAAGGGGGGCAGGGCAATGGTGGTCGGGGACAAGGAGGCCGATGGGGTGGCAGACGAGGCCGAAATGGAGGAGGACGTGGCGGCAGATGGAACAACCAAGGGGGCCAGGGCCAAGGAGACCAAGGTAGTCAGCAAGGAGGCCAAGGGTATGGGAGACCCCGCTTCGACTGGCGGAATGCAACCTGCTGGCATTGTGGTATTGTAGGCCACACGATTCGGTTCTGCCAGCAACGGCGGGATGATGAGCTTGCGGGCCTGATTTCCTCTTGTATGGATGGGGATATATACGACAAGTGGGGGGAGCACATTGACCCCAGGACCCCGGGAGGGATCAGGCAGGAAGCCCTCAGGCGGGCGGCGGCAGGGCCATCGACCGCCCCGGCCATGTTTAGACTCTGGCAGGAGAGAGAGGACCCCGCCATAAGGATCGAAGAGATCACGGGGGATAGTGAGGAGGTTACGCAACGATTAAAGGTCGGAGCCATAAAGGAAGAGCCGATAATTGTCGAGTCAGACGATGAGGAGAGAGAGGATGAAGGGGAGCCAGCCGTAACCACCCTGGAAAAGATGGAGGATTTAATGGAAAAAATAGGGAGGTACCAGCGGAAGCTGAAAGAGTTATGTGATGAAGTCCAAGGGTGGAAAGCCGACCTCCCAAAGGTCTTCCTCTATGAGACCGGGCCGGGGCCGGCAGCTGGACAGCAGAGTAGCCCCGGGGTTGCCGTGGCGGGGTCTGGCCCCAGGTCAGGGATGATGTTCAGGTCGCCCACCCCGCACGGGCGGGCGCCGCAAGCAACTCAAGCCAGGAGCCAAAGTAAGGTGGGTCCTAGTCAGCTACCAAGCCAAGCGCCAAGTCAGGCACCCCCACGAAAGAGACCTGAGCCTGAGCGTAGGAAGGAGGTGATTGAGGTCCAGGAGGAAGAGGAAGAGGATGACGACATGGAGGATGAGAGACTCTGTCAGGAGGAGGATCGGTGGGCGGAGCAGAGAGCGCAGAGGAAGGAGGCGCAGGAGAGAGCCGAGCCAGGTCTACAGGATGGTGTGCCCAGGAAAAGAAAGTACACCGTTAGGTTGGAGGAGGATTTTGACGTAGAAAGGATGGTGGACCGACTCCTTGAAGGTCATAACGACCTTATGAACTTAAAAGATATTATGGCGTCCACACCAAGACTCCGGGAGGAATTGAAAGGGCGATTGTCTTGAAGGCTAGTGCCCAACGTGCATTTGAGCGTCGTCCTGGCCAGGGAAGTGGGCTGGACACAAGCGGGGACAAGAATGGACTGGAAGTGTGCGGCATGTGGATTAGTGGACTTGGTAATAAAAGAGAAGAAGTGTGTGGCAATGATGGATACGGGCCCTGAAATGAATATCATCAGGGAAAGAGATGCGCTCATGCTTGGGATGGAGATCGACCGTGCAGATCACGGCGTGCTGCACGGGGCTAACTGCAAAGCAGTCTTTTGCGGCACCGCGTCGAACGTGATTATAGACATCGGCAAGGTGCGAGCGAGGACGTGCTTTTTCATCATGCCAGATGTGGACCATCCCATCCTTCTGGGTAGATCGTTCATGTGCAGAACGGAGACCTTGATCTTCAACAAGCACGATGGAACGATGATATTGCTCCTGAGTGATCCAGCCTGTGGGAACTACGAAGTTGTCACCTGCCGGAACACGGGGCCAGGGAGCGAGCGGAATAGGCCTAACCCCGGCTCGTTCACCTATGTGGAATCGGAGAACGAGCGGCGGAGGCTTGCGGAGGAGTCCGAGGAGGAAGGTGGGGCAGAGGTGCTGTCACTAAGCCTTACAAACGTAAGCAAGGCTATGGAGATCGTGGCGGCACATGAGATGGCGGACCCGGAGGTCATCAAGGCCTTGCGAGAGCATGTTTTGGAATGCCCGCAGGCAGGAGAGGTGGAACTTATCTATCGGCTTCCCGGAGGAAGAAAGGGGCCTGCAATGGCGCAAGCGCAAACAACAAGCCGGCCTTTTTTAGGGGACGGCTCAAGCAGGGCGCCCAAAGGCGGTACAAAACGGTAGATAAGAAGTGCCACCCTGTTCCCGTGCTCGTTACGGAAGATGAAGAGGCATATTACGAGCGGGAGCGAGGATTGATACGGCGAATGCAAGAGCAGGCCTTGAGGGATCCGTGTCGTATCAATGATGGAATGAAGGAGAGTTAATAGTTGGGGAGCCAGGTTTTCTCTCGCCTCAGGAAAGGATGCTGATGGTGCAGCTGATGAAGAGAAGGCATCGCGCATACGCCTTTAATGACGACCAGCGACCAGCGTGGGAGGCTGGATGTGGGCAAGGTCCCGATGATCCGGATCCACACAGTCCCCCATGAGCCCTAGAACTTGAGGGGTGCGCGATACCCAAACCCTTATGAGGAGAAGATGGTGGTGGATTATCTGGATGGCAAGATGCGCACCCATGTTGCCGGCTACTCTAGTGGTCCGCATGCCTCCCCTTGGTTCTGCTTTATTAAGCCAAACGAGACGCTACAGTGGGCACAGGATCTGCAGCGGCTGAACGCAGTAACGGTGCGAGATGCGGGAGGCTTGCCGAACGCAGATGCACTGTCAGAGTCACGCGCGGGGAGGCCTATAATTTCACTTATAGACCTCTACTCCGGGTATGATCAATTTCCTGTATACCCGCCCGATAGGCCGGTGACGGCGATGCACACGCCAAGGGGGCTAATCCACATGAATGTGGCTCCTCAGGGTTGGACAAATGCGATGGCGATGGTGTAGAGACATATGATCAGGGCCATGCAAACAGTCAGCCCGCACATCACTCAGCCCTACATTGACGACTTGGCGGTTGAAGGGCCAAAAGAGAGAGAGGCGGACAAGGTGCAGCCCGGAGTGAGACGCTTTGTTTGGAGGTATATCCAGGATCTTGATCAAGTCTTGGGTCTGCTAGAGGAGCACAACCTCAATGCAAGCGGGCCAAAATCCAAGCACTGTATGAGAGAAGCTACCATCTTGGGGTTTGTCTGCAATGAGGAAGGCCGGAAGCCAGATGTGAAGAAGACAGACAAGATCTTAGAATGGTCGGTGCCTTTCCAGACCATAACGGATGTGAGAAGCTTTCTTGGCACTTGTGGATTTTGGAGAAGCTTCGTGAAAGACTTCGCCGCCAAGACTGGGCACTTAAGGAAGCTGGTGCGCCAGAACCAAGAGTGGGTTTGGGGCGAAGACCAAGAAGAAGCGGTAGCCAGGATGAAGGGAGAGTTCAAGGAAGGAGGATTGGTGCTGGGAGCGCCAAATTATGAACGGACTGAAGAAAAGTCATTCATCATCGAGACCGACGCTGGGCCAACTGCATTGGGAGGGGTTTTGATCCAGGCAGATGCCAGAGGAAAGGAGAGGCCGCTAAGATTCGAAAGTCGTACTCTTAATACGACCGAGAGGAATTACTCTCAGTTCAAGAAGGAGACGCTCGCGGTACTCCATTGCCTAAGGGTCTTCCGGAATTATGTCTTCGACAGGAGATTTATATTAAGGGTGGACCCTACGGCACTAGCCTGCTCCTTGAAGAATTATACACCATCTGACCCAACCGTCGCCCGATGGTTGACGTACATTTGGATGTTTAATTTTGAACTGGAGAGGATCCCAGGGAACAAGAACAGGGCTGACGGCCTGAGCCGCGTCAACTGGGACAGCATGGATCAGGGGTCGATCGAAGACAACCCGCCAGTTGACGGGTTCCTGGATCAAGAAGAGGATGTGCAACTCCATATCAACAAATGGGCGCTGCGAGTACCCAGTTGTGTTAGCTATCCCATATGGATAGCACCAAGAGGGTATGAGCGGAAGGACGACTTAGTCCTTAAGCCCTTTCAGGAAGAAGATCCGTGGGGAGGCAAGGACACGCAGTGGATGATGAAGTTGGCACTGGCAGGGACACATGGCTTGGTGGAAGAGGTGAGGACAATAGAGGAAGGGCCTACTCAGGTAGAGGAACATGAGCAGCTAATGGGAGAGATGTATCTGCTCACTAATACGCTCCTGCAAGGAGACTTCGACCGGAGAGGCTCGTTTAGTCATGAGGAGGATGAACTCCTGATTCCGGAAAGTAAGGATGACGAGTTCGAAGAAAGGGAGATTAAGGAGGCATTCCGGGCAGAGGAATACAACGGGATCTATCTTATGCTGGGCCTACTTCTATCCTGTGAGATGAGGGACAGGGATGCTAGCGACAAGGCGCAGAAGTTGAGGCACCTCTATGTGGTGAGGGATGGGCATCTGTTTATAAATCGGCAGGTCGGGAACCCCAAGCGGATTGTGTGGGGAAGGAACTGACAGTTGGACATCATAGCAGCATTGCACGATGGTATAGCAGGAGGGCACAGAGGGATAGGTGCCACATGCGCGAAGATAAGCGAGCTCTACCATTGGGATGGAATGCTGACGATGGTCATCAAGTACTGCCAATCCTGTGTACCTTGCGAGGAGAGGTCAGCGCAGAGGCCAGAAGAGCCCCTGCACCCAAGGTTGGAAAGGGAAGTGGGTGCAGTAGTACACCTGGACCTATTGTTTATGCCAGTTGGGGGAAATGGGTGCAATTATATCTTCGATGCTCGGGATAACCTCACTGGGTTTGTGGACGGTCGGGCTATCCGGACGAAGACTGGCCCAGTTTTGGCAAATTGCATCGAGGAGTTTTACCTGCGCTATCCTTTCGTTAAGGAGTTCGTGATGGACCGAGGATCGGAGTTTACTTGCAATGAGGTGCGGACTCTGCTTGCTGGGTATGGGGTAGTAGCCAACTATACTACGGTTGCGCACCCTCAGGCAAATGCTCCTGTGGAGAGGGGGCACAGTACCATCACGAATCTTTTGGCCAAGTGGACGGAGGGCAAGCCTGGTCAGTGGCCGAAATTCCTGCGAGCGACTTTTTTCGTGGAGAATATTACGGTGAAGAGGACTACCAAGTATGCGCCAGCCACGCTATGGTATGGGAGGCATGCCACCTTCCCTATAGAAAGCTTTATGAAAACGTGGAGGCGCCAGGACTTGGAAGTAAACCTGTCCTTCGAGGAGCTGCTCGATATCCAGGCGCGGCAAGTGGGAGCGGCCGAGGAAAGATTGCGAGAGGCTGCTGGTCAGGTAGAGAGAAGTCGCATGGAGGATAAGATGAGGTGGGATCAAATGGCGCGAGTGCGGAAAGAGCCCTTGGCAGTGGGAGATAGTGTGCTATTATACGACTCATCCCTGGAAAAGCAGTGGTCACGAAAACTTGACAAAAGATGGTTGGGGCCCTACAGGATTGTGCGATGCGGCGAGTTTGGGGCGTACCAGATCGAAGAGCTAAACGGCACGGAATGGAAAGATTGGGTATCTGGGACAAGGCTAAAGAAGTTTGTGGCCAGGGAATAGGTAAAGCCGAAACCCCTCCCAGTAACAGCGATCCCTCCCAGAATAGACCCTCGTCCTAAGTATTGCATGCCATGATTGAAAGCGAAGAAAAGTTTGAAATGTCTAAAAATTGTGTGTATATTTGCTCTGAGGACTGCTGAAACCATATGTTGATCCTGTCGTGTGCTTGTCTGTTTCGTTTCGCCTGATGTGCAGGTCTGACTTCTTGAAGGCAGCCATGCAAAGGGGCGGGCGGGGCACGCGGCCACGACAGAGACCTCTCGGGGCATCCGGAGGGGAGGAGCAGCATGGGCCCTTCAGGAGAGAGCTTACACCCGTGTTTGATGACGACAATATCGAGCTTTTCCTGGACGCCTACCAAGAGCATGCAGCCCGGAGAGGATGGGACATGTCTGAGAGGGTACGTCATTTGAGGGGGATTGGGAGGTTCGAGGAGCCCATTGCGCAGATCAGAGAGGAGGCCCTGACGTGGTCTGAGGTAGAGGCAAGGATGCAGAGACTGAGAGCTTCACCTTTGGGAAATGATGGGCTGCCTATCCGCTTAGAGGAAGGGAACGTGGAGGAATTCATCCCAGCATACGAACGATATATGAGTGATCAGGGGGTTCCGAGGGATGAGTGGGTACAGGCGATGCGCCTTTGGACCATAGAGGCGGAGCGTCCACTGGCAAGACAAATCTAGAGGTGGGCACAAGATTGGGAGGATTGTCGGGCTCAACTCAGGGTGGCGTTTCGGCGACCGGAACCAGAGAGGCCAGAACCAAGGGTTGATAGAAGGCGGCGAAGCAAGAGGTTAAGGGATTTGGAGGCAAGAGAGCCGGTGATGTCGAGAGGTGGCCGGAAGGCCCTGGCACAACGGGAAGGAGGACAAGCAGGACCGGCTAGGGCGAGGGAGTCCTTCCCTGCTTGTGGCCTCAGGCAGGTGGAATTCCACCAAGTTACAGAGGGTGACCTACAGGGGCCCTCGCCACAGGCACTAGAGCAGAGGGAGAGCGAGGTACCAGCAGCGCCTTTCAGGAGTCTGGAGGCCCACTTGGACGCATCCCAGTGGGAGGCCCCTGCAACAGGAGAGAGCCCTACGGACCCATCAGGAGGGGAGCAGACTCGCCTAGAGCCTGAGGCGGAGCCACTCAGATTGAAGGGGGTAGGTGCGGAAGATGTCATTGTGGTGGAAGGTGACACTCCCCCTGACTCCCCAGCTTGAGCTCAGACACGGCGGTCCTGGCCAGAGGGCGTCGCGGAGCCGGACAGCCAGGAGGCCCCAGTACCACCACCAGAGGTCACTATGTCACCCAGGCACGAGGATAAGGCGAGAGGGCAAGTGGAGGGGTGGAGGACGGAGCCCCGCCTGGTTGTCGACTCACATTTAGTCGCGCACGCAGCCGAGCACCCTGACATTGAGGAGCCCAGCCTGGTTGGGCTATCATCGGGGCCAGCGGGTACTGAGTTAGAGGAGGGTTTGCAGGCCGCAATTGGGGAAGTCGCAGAAGCAGGCACAGGAAAGGAGCCGGACAAAGCCGCCCAGGCAAAGCGTGCTAGGGTACGAGCTCGCCTTGAGGAGATACATGAGCGCAGGGACAGGATGGAGGCTGCAGGGATAGCGCCAAGGCCACTAGTCGCCCCAAAGACAAGTGAAGAGAGGATTGACGAGTTATGGGCCAGATATGAGGGACGGAGAGAGGCAGCTCGCCAGAGGGCACGAGAGGCGGGCCAAGCGATTGAGGGTGCGGACGAGGCGATAGAGGTCGGGGAGCTAGGTTTTGCCGCCACTAGAAGGGCTATCGAGTGGGTGGACAAGGAGATAAAGCAGACATCCATCGAGGCCTTTCAAAGGTACTCCCTGCTTAGTGACGAATTGGCCCTCAGGAAAGACGAGGTGGAACAACTGACTGCCCAACTCGCAGAGGAGAGGGCCGAGAGCAGGGCCAAACAGGCTCGCTTGGAGGCGAAGGAGGCTGAGTGGGAGGCAAAGCTCAAGGAAATGGCGGCCGCAGTGGAAAGGCTTACCGCCACCAAAGTGATTGATTGGACTGAGCAGAGCAGGTACGGCATCCAAGGCAAGGAGGTGCAGGGGCTGTTTGGCCAAGAGGAGGCAGCATAGGCATCTCGACAAGAGAAGTTGGGGAAGGTATTTCTGGACCCAGCTGAGGCAGAAGCAAGGAAGGAAGCCAACAAGGGAAGCTTTGAATTCAAGGCTCCCACTGAGCTGGCTTCGCAGCAGGAGGCCGCTACCTCGAAGGGTACTCCTATGGAGGCCTCGACCCAGGAACCCCAACCTACACCAGAAGAAGAGGGGGCGGCAGAGGAGTCGTTGGCGATTCTTCTGGACGTACAGGAGGGGACTCTCACTGGAGCGGTGGGGTCTCCACAGCTCAAGGCACAAGGGGAGGGGCCATCACGCTTGGACGAGTTGGTTGCAGCCATGGAAGTGGATACGCCGCCAGAGAGGCCTCAAGGACTGGAGGCCCCAGAGCACGGGCCAAAGTTGGAAGAGTTGAGGGTACAACTGGGCTCGTGGGCCACTAGGACTGATTCGGGAGGACCGACTACTGAGCAGCGGCAGCAGGAGGCCACGAGCCAGCCTACTAGAGCCATTACCCCCCAGGCTCCGGGGCCATGAGAGGGGGAGGAGGAAGCCATATTGGAGGTAACCCGCGAGGGCCGGCCACTGAGATTGGATACCCTTGAGTACCAGCCCGAGAGAGAGATGCAGCGGAGGGAGTCAAGTGCCCAGGGAGTCGAAATTGAAGAACCGTGGCACCTGCCCCAGAGTCATGAAGTGGGCAAGGAGAAGGAAGAGGCGCCCCAGTCACCAGGGACCCAAAAAAAGAAGAAGAGATTTCAAAGGAAATCTGGGGCTATGTGTTTCTATTTTCTGGACGGAATGCATAGGGCCCTAGACTGTCCTAAATTCCTTAAGGACAAGGCTGAGGGGCGGATTACTGAGGAAGGTGGCAAATTGTATGATAGACAGGGTCGAGTGGTAGAGAGGGCTCCAGATGGGGGTCGAGCCCAGTTGTATAGGCAAAACCAGGAGGAAATGAGCGAGTAAGGGGTTTGTTCGCCTATACGCTAGTAGAAGTGAAGTGTTTTCTGTACATAGAAAGAGTAAAGTCAAGGGCATAGGGTATCACGAGTCAGATACGTGTATCTTAGGTGTTATGTGCGACAAAGGACCAATGTACAATAAGGTTTTGAGGTTCTTTTCRYATTRGGAYCTAAAGACTGGGACTTAGYTGTGWGATACTTAGGACACYTAGTTRTATTGCGTTTTGTTTTGAGATCAGAGTCTACCTATAGGTGATGTGAGAGTCAGTAACACCTAGGGTATGAGCCCATTGGATATGAGAGGGGGGCAGGACATTTGAGAGTTGATGTTGAGATTTGAGAGACATTCTATTGTTGAGTGTATAACTGAGCGAGGTCTTGAGACTACCCCCTATGCATGACGATCACTCTCACTCTCACGTGTGGCTTTCCGATGTATGATGATCTGTGTGGGATTTGTGTGACAAACAACTCATATGTTCATGCCTTGTGAGTGAATGTAAACTGTCTACTCTTCGGTATACTCGTGCGACCTGCCCATGGGCAGATGCTAGGGCCGAGTATAAGGAGAGGGAGCGCAGTCTGTCTTGTGAAAGAGGGTTGTAAAAATCCTAAAGGGTCTATGAGTCCTTGGGAATCGAAAGTTTATCATGCCAAATGTTTAAGAATCTAAGTTGTATTAGGGACCCATAAGATGGCCCCTTGTGTTGTACTGTTGCCATGATTGAATTGTACACTATGAATTATCTGGGAGACTTATCTTCAAAAAAGGAAAATGTTTTCCACAGGTCATGTGAGAACCCAACTTAAGGAAGAGAGAGATGGCTGACAGACCTATTGAGTGAGACCTCCCCCATAGGGAGGATGATTAATAGATCTGATGGCATGAAAAGCTGGGTTGGTAAGATGAAAGACTAACGGAAGGAACCAGGTTTTACTGGCCACTCGGTGAAATTTCTTGAGAATGTCGCAAAAGTGTTTGATTTTGAGAGGTGTCACTTAGATGTGTGACCCTCTCACCTTGATCAGGTTGGAGATCACGGCCTAGTGGGTCTGGCGGTGCTTTTTGTTTGTGAATGTGGAGAGGTTGCCATGTTTCCTCTATGTTGTCCCATGGGGGACTGGTAAATACCTTTCGTGTGCGACAGGCCTAGGCGCAGTCTCGCAATAGGCCTGTGTTGTTGCGACGCACCGCCCGGCCGCTCGTGCTAATCTCAAGGCATGCAAGGAAGACCAACCTAAACGGTAAAGTTTTAGCACCACTAGCGCGCAACCCCTAGGGATGGCCGCAGGCCGGCACAACCTGGCTGCGGGCCCACGTCTGGCCACGGGGGTAAAGGCTTAAAGGGTGTGGCCGCCCGAGAAGGTTTTACCCCTGTAGGACGGCCTGGGATAGGGGTCGAGTCGTACGAGTCTTTTTGGGAAGTCCTGATTGAATGCTTATCAGGAAAAAGCCTATCGTGGCGCAACCTGCGAGGGCACCACCGCTAAAATAACAACGCGGTGGGCCGTAGAACTGGCCTGATCAACCAGACTATGGTGGGCCAAGATGGAGACCTAGCACTTCCATACTAGACTGCGGAAGCTGCTGAGAGAGAGTTAAGGACGCGCATAACTATGTGTCTAATTGTGAGGAGTTTCTTGAGAGAAAGGCAAAAAGCCTTCAAAGGTCTCGGTTAGGGCCCGCGTCCCCAGTTACGACCCTGCTTACCAGGTAAGGGTTGGGGGCACCCAACGAGAGGCCGGCGTTTGTCTAGGACAAAGTGGCGAGGACGGGTATGAGGGCCTTTTTTGAACTTATGCTGTAGTACTGATGCGTAGTACACCGGCGTCCTAATGTCAGGACAATGGAGACCCAGGTTGAAACCCTGGCAGCATATAGTTGTGTGGGCACGGACCGTTGGGGGCCTCGAACCTGAGTCTGTCGGCTGATCGAATTGGTTCCTTCTCGTCGGCATTTTTATGTATGATGGCTTGATAGCTTTTTGATCTTGCGAAGCGACGGGGACATCGCTTAATATAGTCCGGTACCGGACATCTAGCCCGTGATTGCCCCCACCGACCCCCACAACAGCGGATCGGAGCCGCACCTATGGCTGCGGCTCCCATCGCCAACGGACCTGGACGAGTCGGAGCCCTGATGGAAGAAATAGAGGGTGGGGGAAGTGCCCTGGCTACCTCGGAAGAGGCCGCCGAGTTAATCCCGCTAGACCAATACGTATCGCTAGGATACCCTGGGCTTGGAATGATCGGAACAATCCGACCAGCACCAGAACCGAAAGAGGTGGCGGAGTGGCGACCGTCCCTAGGAGAAATGGAGTCGGGAGGACCCACCTCCGTCACCGGGGAGATCGATGTATTAAACATCATCCGAGCTTTGGACCATCGGATTCCCCTTCCGATTGGTCATTTACTCTCGATCTCCGAGCAGGCTAACGAGCGGATGTTACAGCATTGCAAAGCGAACCGAAAGTGATTCGCCCTTACCCGAACCCCGAACGCGAAAGCCAAAAGCCCCGCGCCCAAAGAAAACCCTGCAAGTACTTCGGATCCGATACGGGTAGGTTTAATCCAGAAAGATGATCATTTCCTACGGATTAAACCAATTTCGTGGAAATCCGCCGAGTGCGATATAGAAATTTGGGGAATTCCTTACAATGCTATTATAGATTCGGGAGCGGCTGCGTTGGCTATCTCACTGAGAGTGGTCGAAAGGGCAGGTAGGAAAAACGACCTGATCACGCTTTCTGAGAAAGATCAGCTCGTTTCGGCTGACGAAGAAAGAATTAAAACTGTGGGAAGAATGACCAATGTCGCTTTCCGATTGGGTAAAGTGCATGCGCTTGGGGATGTCGTAGTACTAGATGTCAATATGTACGACGTTCTCTTCGGACTTCCCGCTCTTGTGGCGTTACGAGCAAACCTGGACTTCGAACGACGATCGATCGTCCTCCGAAATACAGGAGGAAAACCCTACGTTATGCCCATGCGATTGACCCTTCGCACTACTATTAACGCGGTTCCGCGGGTTTCGCCGATGATGGCAGGGACTCTCCGCATGATCTCCGGGAGAAATCCGCAGAAGGAGAGTCATCAACAGATGATGCAGAAAGCAGTGACGAGGATGATCCGAAGATCTTGAAATTGGCACGACAACGTGTTTGTTACCCGCCACCCAAAACGATAGCGAGAACGATGCAACTAGCCAGCCGATTCAAAGGACCAAGCGACAAGAAGCATTACTGTGACATTACGGATCTACCCAAGTCCTTACTAACCTCGGCTAAAGAAGTGAGATTGTTACGCTTGGGGGCGGAAGAAAGCTCTCTGGAATCCCCTGGGCGTTTTGAAGCGGAAACAGACGGACTGGGGATAAAGATTGCAACTAAGGAAGTGCCATGGCAGGATGTTTGTGACGGGATTACCCCGGAAGGACACGTGGCAATCCGAGAAGAAGATGCTCAGATGATGGCCACGGTGTTCTCCTGGCGATCGGATCATTCATTCATCTCGGCGCCTCCACCCGATTTGACAAAACAGGCGAACACGAAACAGATTGACGTTCGGATCTGGGACCAACTTTTTGAACTGCACGTTCCACAATATGTGCCGGATGAAATCCACC
>BFEA01000233.1:413416-435713 GCA_003427395.1 Chara braunii
TCTCTCTCACACACACACACACACACACACACACACACACACACATACACACACACACACACACACACCATCTGAAGCTCAATGACAACACCGAGTTCTTGATCTGTAGAAATCTTGGTCGTATATAATTACAGTTGGGGAGTGATGTCATTTGAAAATGCTGTTATGGTACAGTTCCTATCGCCTCGGCTGCTTCTTCCCCCCAGCTCACAGCCATACATAACGGATTCCTCCTCTGTCCCCCCACCTACCACCACCACCCTCCCCCCCTTCCTTAAAGATGTCATTTGAAAAATGTTGTTGACGTGTTCTTTCCATTATCTCCACTGCCCGTTTGCCCTCCATTTCTGGAGGCATGACATCAACCACCCTCCCCTCCCGAAGCCCCTCCTCCTCCCCCTTTCCCTCTCTCACCTCCAACCTCTGCACGTCAACTGCAAGTAGTTCTCACATGGTGTAAAAGAGACAGTAGAATTCTAATTCCACCTTTTCATACATCAGAACTTACCTTGTGGATTTCGGTGAGTGAGCCCTCGCTGCCAGAGGACTGCCATCCATGAGAAATCTACCACAGGTACCACCTTCGCACCTCGCTTCCCCGGTAATGTGGATCCGCATATGTCTGCCCCTGGAACCTTCCCTAAGCATGGCCTGCACAAAATATCTATCTGCACACAATAAAGTTCATGAACAAAAGGAAAGAACACAGTATAAAAGATCGTCAGTCTCGCCTGTATGTACTTGTCCGTGGGGGTGCCATGGTCGAGCCTGGGTACAGCTAGCATGTTTCCCGTCACTATGGCACCCGTACGAGAGTCCACACAGAGCAAACTTAGACTACGGTAGGGCCCATCTCGGGGGGGATAACCCTACGCACACACTGGGTGTTAGTATGGGTAGGTACTGGGTACTTCTCATCCCACAGGTATCTCACGATGCCTGTGGGTGGTGCTTCATCCAGGATGGGGTCCGCGAGAATTCTCATTGGGTAATTACTTGGACTGGGGATTCTTGGGGAGCCTTGGGTAGGAAGGCATCATGCTTAGGATAGGGGAAGGGCGGGATATCGCATCTTAGCGGAAGGGCGGTTCGCTGCCCATAGAGTCTGAGGGATGAGGCACAGATGGGGGATGACTGCATGTGCATAGAGCCCGCCTATGCCCGGGTCGTCCTTAACATTCGAGTTAGGGTAAGTGTCCGCATGAAGACTTTCGGGTTCGTCCTGTAAGTGTTGGCGCAGATCACAACGTGCGATCTGAGTATTAGCATGCATCATGGTACCATGGTGCCATCTTGAGGTGACTCCCCTGGGTCCCTCGCAATCCATCTGACCTCCCAATGGACGAGTACTATGGGCACCTCCTGACGCCTGGCCACCACCCTCTAGTACCTGGACCTTGAAAAAAAAAAAAAAAAAAAAAGGATTTCAGTTTGGACTTCGATCTTTATTTTTGAAGCTCTTTTTTATTCAAAAAAAGTTTAAAAAACAGAAAAAGAGGACCTTATGGCCCGGGTTCCATATCCATTCTGGGGAGTGTCAGTCCGGTTCCTATTCCACCGGCAAGTCAGGTATACATTAAGAACACCCCCACAGTTCCTTCCGTGTGGTCAAAAGACCCCTGAGCAGGATGTGGAAGCCAGAAGCCCCTGACCTTGACTGGATTTTAAAGCTGGTTGAAATGGCTGTCAGAAAATGTTTATCTTCTAGGGTCGGTCAGTGTACTGAAGGGTCCTTCGTTAACAGTGCGGCGATTGCTTCCATGACAAACAGGAATATTGGTTCTGCTACTGAATCTCCCTGCCTAACCGCTCTTGCCTTCTGTAAGCTTCCGACCGTTGGCCGTTGACTCACGCTATACCTTTTGCATTGGAGTGTAGCACTTGAACCCACCTTCTGAAGTTCGAAACCATTCCCATCTTTTCCATACATAGTTGTAGGAAGTTCTCTTTTTTTTTTTTTAACATAGTTGTAGGAAATTAGGAAGTTACAGTTTACTTCTTTTTTTTTTTTTTTTTTTTCACTTGAATCAAGTTGAATGTAGGCTTTTTCAAAGTCAGAGGATAAAGTGGCTACCTGAAAAAAAAAGGAAATGTCTTCGACCGTCTTCTAGAAGAAAACAACACCGTAAAAGCTTTAGTTCGAACTGGCGTTAAAATAATAATAATAATAATAATAATAATAATAATAATTATTATTATTATTATTATTATTATATAATACTAATAATAATAATAATAATACTAATACTAATAATAATAATAATAATAATAATAATAATATATAAAAAAGTCTTCTGGTGCAGTTTTTTCACGCTCAATAATGCTAGACAGAGCAAAAAGTGTCTTTCTTTTCTTTTCTTTTTCCTTCAAGGGAGTACCCCATAGCATTTTTGCATCTATTGGACTCAGTCAGGATTTGAGCCGATTGTTATGATCCTGGCCAATTTCGAGATACACATTCATCAGATAGTACAATGCCATCCAATTGCAGAAAGAAATGAATGAACTTGAGAGGAGAGAGAAGATAGAAGAAGAAGAAGAAGTAAGAAAGAGGAAGAAGATGATGTACACCAGCATATACAAATGACAAAGCTCTTCTTCTTCGCCCAACTCTCTCTTGCTCCTTATCTCCTCCTTTCTTATTCACACGCGAAATAATAATACAATGTTGAATGGCTGAACCAGAATCAATGTCCGAATCCCTCTTCTACTGCTGGTATCACTTGAGGTCCACCATAGCCATGGCCGCCTCCCTCACTCTTCACTCTCATAGGCCGACACTATGGCGGACTACTAGGCCTTGCCCAGATGCCCAAAGGACAACCCAAAGCAGCTATGGCTGCTCTGGCTCAGGCCGCCATGCCTGACTCTGCCTCAAAGCTTCTTGGTGTGGCTCAACCCCAGCTGGGGCCTTCCTGCTGCAGTGCCCACCAAGGTGATGAAGATGATGGCTGCCACCATAGCCAGGTAAGTACCTCTGGCGCTCCTCCCCCTTCCTGTCCTTCTTCCTCGTCCAAGTCCTTGCTTCTTCCCCAGCAGCGCTGCTCCAAGCTAGCGCTGCTCCAGCCAGCGCTCCAACCAGTGTGTCGCCAAACTTGCACACCGACAATGAGGCTGGGCTCTTCGCCCGGCCTGGAGATATACCGGCCTGCTTGCCTCTTGGGCGGTGACTTCCAGGCCGCTCGGCCTTCCCAGCAACTGGTACCTCCTCCCTTTCGGAGGGAAACATCATTGCAGACTCTGATATTGCCTGTACAGGCCCTAGACTCAGACTGGTTGGACTGGTACCCGCCTAGACCTAGCCTACAACTACTGGGCCTCTCAAAATGCCACTTTTGTCTTCTTCTGCTCGGCCTCCAGTGCCCGCACATCTACCTCTTCAAGGTGCGGTACCGACATACCTGCTACTTGAGTGTTTTCCCCCCCTGCAATCCCTCAATGTCACGGCCACAGGTAAGTACCGGCCCTGAGGGCCCAACGAACGAACAAGTGCCCTTACGGGCCACGCACACACTCAAGCCAACCAGCACTCAGACAGACATGCAGTCCAGCAAGCGTGCACACACACAGACTTAGTAGCAAGCGGGAAACTCAGCAAGGCATTCAGTCCATGAGCAAAACTCAGAAATCAGCCGTGTGTTTCAGTCCATGTTTGGTCAAGTCATCACACGATAATCTGTTTACTAACTTGTGTTACGTGGCAGGCTTTTAAAATCGATCGTGGATTATGCCCTGATTGCACACAACTCATAATCGTCAGGATTCTTGCAGAT
Organism: Chara braunii; assembly: GCA_003427395.1. Classification (NCBI taxonomy): domain Eukaryota; kingdom Viridiplantae; phylum Streptophyta; class Charophyceae; order Charales; family Characeae; genus Chara; species Chara braunii. The sequence continues at coordinate 417,190 of BFEA01000233.1, forward strand.
TACTTCCTGCCTTCAAAAGCTGATTACCCCCCCTACCCACTCCCAAACTGGAGTCCAATCACCACCTGCTCTGCTGTCCCTACATGGCACACTCCACAGCTCGCTCCTTTTTTTTTGGGTGAGAGTGACTACCAAGCTGCAAATACCATGCTTTCCCCATGCCGATACGATCATGATGAATGCCCTTCATTGCCTTCAACTGAAAAAAACAGACACAACCAGGGGAGCATGAATCTTGGCACGATGTACCTGCCTTGTGACTGAACGGTACATGCATGTAACTGTTGATAGACAGATTCTGAGTTCAAACATGTGTTTCATCAGGCAAAGCAAGAACCTATCTAGGACATGTATGACGTGCATGGACATGTGCACGCATGCATTCATGCAATTATTGCAGAGAAAGCACGTCTTTTCGGTGTGCTTTGCACTAAATTGGAAATTCCACATTAAGGACTTCGGTAAGGTGCAGTTCAGATTTCAAACTAAACAATGTTTCCCAGTAAATTGGATATGGACTGCGAAGTTGAGAAGCACCTGTAAATTCCATGCTGCTTCAGCAAGATGAACTCCATACTCATCCAGTGTGTCGCAAAGCAACAAAAATGCTTGCCACTGTCGCCATATAACTACGTCTTCCATCTGCTGCACATCATGAGAATCCAGCAACGCCGCTTCATTACTTTTGCCGTGCAGGGCCTCCTTTAAGGAATCCCTCGCCTCCATTGCTGCCCACCAGTTGCTCTTGCTTTCATACTTTTCCTTCCTTTTCTTCTCCGTTACCTGTAGGCCCTCCTCTCCCTCCCTTGCTCCTTTGTTCCCTTTGGCTGAGTTCTTCTCTGGCTGTCGAAGGTTACCTTGCGGAGCCAACTTATCATCAGGTGTTGCAGTCTCCCACTCTGGCAGTGCATGTCGTAGGACATACATAGCCTGCTTCCTTGTCAGCGAGTCTTCGTCCACCTGAAGGAAGCACAATTGCAGGAAATTGATTTAAGGGGGAAAAAAAAAAAAAACAAGTTAACCCAACCAACGTGGCTGAATGGTACACAAGTGTAACTATTAACAAACAGACCACGAGTTCCGAATCTTCGGATCCTGATTGAATCAGACGGACGAACGATAAGGTTAGGGGCTACCCATTTAAAGGACCAGTACACCCGAGCCTCCGTTTGCCGTGGTGGCTTCCCACTGGACCCAAGCTTTGCCAAACTGCGGGCGGCGCACTTTTTTTTCCTTTTTTGGCGGGTGCCGCCAGAGATCGTGATCTGGGAGCCCCGAGCCCCCAAAATTTTTGGATTGCCCGGATTTCGATTCTCAAGTTTTCCTGGGCGATGTACTGGCGGTTTAAACCACCACTACGTACAAGCCTCTTTTTCCTGACTCGGATTGCTGCCATGCGCCGAAAACAAAAAACAAAACAGCGAGGATGCAGGTTTTTTTTTTTCTGGCGGCACCAGCCATTTTGGCTTGGTAGGCCAAGCACCAGTCAGCACAGTGTGTTAAACCGCTAGTACACGGCCCCCGCCTTGTGGAGATCTGCTTATCACCTACTCCGAACTTTCCGCGGATCCGGGCTACTGGACCAGAATGGCTGGCGGCGCCAGCCAAAAAAGAAAAGAAGTGCACCGGTGGCGGTGCGGAAAAGCTTGGCGCGCAGTGCAGTGCTTCCAGGCCCAGGTGCACTGGTGGTTTAACTGCACTATCAGAACAAAATAGCTTAGAGACCCTACCGTCTTCACCCAAAAATAACACCCGGGGGTTGTGTTCGAATATAACGCCCGCCGGGTTTTATATGCATTTATAACGCCTGGGTGTTATATTCAGTAAATTTGTGATAACTTCGGTCCCAAATTTCCAAAAAAAAATAAATAAATAAAAATGATAAAATCTGAAGAAAAAAAAAAATGCTGTCTAGGATTGCAATGCGACCAACGTTTGGCTGAGGGTCACTTCAGAATTCCTTATAAACTCGGAAACAAAAAATAAAAACAAAAAATCCAGCTGAAATATACCCCTTGGGGCACAGTTCCACTAGCACACGAGTCATGGCCTATTAGGACCTGTGCGGCACTGTAAGAAAAGGAAGAAAGAAACGTAATTTTAAAGACTTAAAAAAAAAAATGGCAACTCACATTTCCCAAGATGGGAAGGACGTCTACTTTTGAAAGTGCTGCCGTCCCACTAACCCTCCCGTCTCCTCCCCCTGCTCCCCACCCAGCCAATGCCTAATCAGGACAGAGTGTTACGTGACTGTTGCAGGGAGTCCCTTCGTGTGCCTGATGGGACTCCCTTCTCTGCCGGTTGTCATGCTGAAGCATGCAGTTCATATATTTTGAGAGAAAAATCAAGTACTGGATGGAATTACAATTGACCGGGAAACAGAAGGCCGTCAAAACCATGCCCTTCAAGTACTTGATTTTTTTTAATCTTTTGAAGAGCTGCCAATCAAAATGAGTCTTTCTATTTTCTTTTCCCGCCTCCCATTCTTGGGAACTGAAAAGAAAAAGCACAAAAACAAAAACAACACCACTTCAGAATATAAATCCATCGCAATTTTGCTGCCATCGGTTTCTCCTGCATCAGTGGCCGGACGATGTCCCGCAGATGTCCCACTGGTGTTTGTGGGACACAGTTTACCTTACTCCTTTGCTAGTGGAACCGTGCTCTTGGAAGTCAAAATCCCATTCAACCCTCTTCAAAACCCATGTATACTACCTCTTCAAGGCACTCTGCCCACGAAAAATTCAAATATTAACACCCGGGTGTTCTATTCGAAGGGGCGTTCTCTTTGAAAAAAAGTGAGTAAAAATGAAAATGTCATCTTTTTAGGGTAAATTGAATATACCGCCCGGGCGTTATTTTTTTTTTCTTTTTCTTTCTATATTCTTCTCTCAACTTCTGTTTCTTTTGCCTTCCACTACCTACTCCTAAGACTATCTAGAGGGGACCCCTGCAAGCATAGTTTCCTCTCTCTGTGAAGGGGAGATTTCATGTTGCCCCTTGCCCCTAATGGTTAGGGTATAGGGTTGGGGCCGCCAGTGGGGGTCTGGCTAACACAAAGACCGAGACCTGGCAGTAGCTGTGCCTCCCTTTCTCATCGTCCCCCACCCTTCATCGAGTAGCAGCAGAGGCTATGGCCAACACTCTCCCTCACACCACACACAACCCACTCGCGCTCACACTCACACCCGTGTTGGTCATAGACCCCGCTAATACCGATCAGGGGTATCCAGAGGACTATCACAGTCCGTTGGCACTAAGTGCGCCACAGGCAGCCATGGGGCTTGAACCCACAACCTCCTGAATGCCACTTGCATGGGTGAAGACGGTAGTGGTCGTTAAAAAAAAAAACAAAAAAAAAAAACTTGGAAAGTAAATCAACAAGCGATAATCAGTGATAACCAGGGTTTACCATGCCAACTGTCTACATCAACTGGCCCCAACTGATCTGCACCAACAAGGCCAGGGTTACAGGAAAGCTGTGACAGACTTTCACTCCAACAATCTGGCCAACCAATACCGCACCCAATCATCGAATGGCTATACCAAAGGGAAGTAAAGTACTTATTAGCTATGGCCCCGTCATGGAATGCCTATACCAAAGGGAAGTGAGGTACTTGTTAGCTATAGCCCCATAACTCAGAAAGTGTCAGAAAGTAAGAATAGATTAACATAGATATTGGGGAGCGAAGGTGTAGTTTGCGACTTATGTAATGCATGCATCATCTGTAGTTCCCACAGCATGCATCTCTGTGTAGCCTGTGTGTGTACACTGTACACCAGTCATGGATTTCTAATTTTCGAGTGTTTCCTAATCCATTTACTTTCTGTAATGTCTGTAGATAATGTTTTTTGTAGTCTATCCCTGGTATATATCTAATTGTATGTCTAGTGCACCTCTGATGTATTTCTAGTGTATTTCTTGTGTATTTAGCATATGTCCAATTTTCTAATGTATTTACTATTTACAGTGTATGTGTGCGTACTGTTTTTTATAGTAAATTTGTAGTGTGTTTTAGTGTATTCTAGTGTATTCTATCGTATTCTAGTGTGCTTTAGTGTGTTCTAGAGTATTCTAGTGGTGTGTTCAAGTGTTTTTTGTAGTAAATTTGTAGTGTATTCTAGGCTTCTAACATATTCGAGTGTATTCTAATGTTTTTTTGGTAGTAAATTTGTAGTGTATTCCAGTGTATTCCAGTGTATTTTAGTGTATTCTAGCGTATACTGGTGTCTTTGTAGTGTATTGTAGCATACTGCAGAGTATTGTCATGTATTGTTGTATATTCTAGTGTATTGTAGTTGGTCTATGTTGTAATTTGTGTTGTAGAGTATGTGTACTGAAAAGTTTAGTGCATGTCAAGGGTCTCACTATGTACCATAGTGGGCATGTACGTTTTGTAGAGATGGAAGGGGCTGATCTTACCAACCCGGTTTTAACAGCAGACCAGAAAGAGAGATCCTTTCGGACATCAAGCACGGTTCCCCGTGACTTCACCCCTCCAACATATACAGCTTCAAATTGCTCATGTACTATTGCCCTGATCGGTGGCAAAAAGATGTCAACAAAACGAGACAGCACTGCATAGCCATCTCTTCGTTGAACAGTGCCCATCTCTAGCAGAGATTTGCAGCGATTCCACAACTCTTTCGCCCAATGCAACCTGCAACAACATTGCAACCAGAGAAACAAATTAGTCTTTGACTCTTTGTAGGGTTTCATCAACAAGTCAATAAGAGCATTAAGAACTCAAAGTGGACCCGCTGGAGCCGGTTTCCCGCAGGTACAGCTCCCCGCCAATAGAACGGAGCCATCACGAGGCGGGAAATGTGATGGGAGTGTCTGATCCTACCAGCACCCCCATCACACCTGCACCCCATGTTCTTCTCCAAAAAAAAAGGGAAAAAAAAAAAAAAAAAAAGCCAAAGTGGAGTGAAGGTCAGTGAACACATCATTACTTCGCTTTGGGGGAGAAGAAAAAGAGGAAGGTAGGGGGGATGGAGGGTGGCCCCCTTAGTTGCTCAATGAAAAGACAAGCTTTCTTTTGAGGGGGTTAGCCCCCAAAATATTATCGTATCCATTGGGATCTCAGCTCATCATCTGTTAATTAACAGTTCCATGTGAAGAATGGCGGGTGCAGAAACCACTTCATTGCTTTTTTTAAGGGGGATAGTCCGTAGCATTATTGTGTCCATTGGAATTTGCGCTCAACATCTGTTATTGTACCCCTAACATTATTGTACCCCCCCTTGGGATTCGATCTCGTCATCTGTCACTTGGCAGTTACATGTGCCTGGTATACTATGCAGTACGTATCGTTCAGCCAAAGACAAGCTTACAGGATAAACACCCAGATGTCACATAGATATCACATAGCTGTTTGTACACACTTGAGGATAGCTACTTGTGTGTAATGACAGCAGAGCACATTCCACAATGTCAAATTTCCTACGACCAGGTCAGTAGTAGGTATAGCCATACTACATTAGCATGAGCGCATTGGGTCTTCCACTACAGCCTTTACCAAAGGATGACTTTTTGCTACGTGCTTAGGGAGTGCCAGAGGTAGTCCCGTAGGTCCACGGCGATGCTTACGGTTAGTGTGACCTGACCCTAAGGGAGTGCTTCAGGGCTTCACAAGTATATTGGTCACTTAGGGTCAGTTCGTACTCACTGCTACCTCTATTTTTTTTTTTTTTTTTTTTTTTTTTTAACCCCCCCGCCAGTGTTACTTTAACAATCCTGTCGAGGTGGATTATTTGCCTCAACGTAGAATTCATTTTTCCTTTCCCTTGCATATTGCTTAGATCACTGTGTTTTTCTATTGGACATAGCTGGCGAAGATGACCAGGTCTCCAGGAGGTATCTGGCAGGCCCATCGGGGCTGAAGAAGTCTATCTTGGTCAGGGAAGGGCTATGAGCATTCTCAGTTTTCAGACACCGAAACTGAATGTCTAAACGGGCTACGAGCATCCTCAGTTTTCAGACATTGAAAGAGCAAAGATGTATCAGGGATGCTGGTCCTGGTTTCCATCAGGTTGCGCCCCCTGCCAATAGAGCGGGGCAACTGGCAGGGGCCCGGTAGGGGAGGTTCTCTTATCACCCCACCTAGCGGCCCAAAGCTGGTCTCTTTGTATATGAAAAAAAAAGAGTGTGTTTTTCTATTGATTCCTTACGAGGGCAAGAGGAGGCCTCCTTTCTTTCCCTCCCACACAACATCACAGCATACAACTTGCCCCCCTGGCTTCTTTTTTCCTCCTTGTGTGTTTTGAAAAATGAAAGACCTGACCTTATGACCATTTTGGGTCCTTGCAATTCTTGGGAACACTCGCCCGGTTCCTGGTCCACTCACAAGATGAGAATTACATGAAAAAATCCTTTGGTGTATGGCCTTCTGAAAACTGTTTGACGCATGCGTTCAGCCCTTTACGGTCTTTTTCCCCGAACCCAACGCGCCCTAATAATAAATGTATACAAGCTATCTTTCCTGCCCTGTACAGCCATCATGAGGGTGGTGTTGTGTTCAGGGGAAGACGGTAGTCCACAAAGAGAGTAGATGGCTTTTTCATTTTCTTCACTCAACTTATCCTAATAGCCCCCTTTAAACCAGCACTACCTCCGAGCCTTGTTTTGCCGGGTCGTAAAAAGACTGCGAGCCTAGCTTTGCTGAAGTGCCAGCCCGGCGTTTTCTTTTTCCCTTTGGCTGACACCGCCAGCCATTCGGGTTCGGTACCACTGTTCATCCGACGAACCCCGAATGTAACATTCTCTATTCTCAATGTTGCCTGGGAAAGGTAGTTCTGGTTAAGCCACCAGTGATTCCAAGCCTCACTTTCCCACAGCGCGCTTTTTTGTCCGGCCCTAACAAATTCTTTTTTTTAAGGGGCAATGGCCTTCAGATTTCATCATCGAACTGACAGACCCTTTTTTTTTTTTTTTTTTAATAACACTTACAAGGCACAGCTAAGGGTAATGGTGAAAGCATATACCCCTAGCTATCCTTGCATGTGACCCCAGGTAATTCAGAATCGTAGTATTTCGCTCATCTGCTGAAAAAGGAGTGTGAACTCAGATATGTATGTATTTCAACAGTTCAGGGGTGTAGTACCAATTGAGCCAGACCAGTTGGTACGGTCCTAACAAATTCAAACCGGCACAGTGTGCAATTTGCCTGGTGCCGGCAGCCTTTTCCCCACAGGCACTCCGAGCCTTTCTGTGGCTCGATGTTAACTGGTGTTTTTTTTTTGAACCGCTGGGTCACCCGCTGGTGGTTTCTTAGTAGCTTCACTCATTCAGTTCTCTATCACATTCTCAGATTTTGAATTTCAATTTTCTCCTCCTCTGGCCTTTCCCCTGTGAGTAGGGCCCCTGCTAACTGCTGCTGAGACTCTAAATGTGATGATTACGGGTCAACCACTCTATCTAGGACGTTCCTAGATGCATCTTAATCCACCAGTACTTGGCCCAGCTATCTGCCGCGGGCAAAAATAGAGTATAAACGTTTCTAGTCGGATGAATTTGGGCGCTCCTGTAGTGGCCTGTATGTTTCCTAAAATTGTGGTTTGTATACGGGCACGACCTTAGGAAGTACTGGTGGTTTAAAGAAGAAGAATGCGGTAACACTCACTCGGGGATCCCGGACTGTGAGTAAACCCTTACCGATCTCCAGTCACAGCAATCAGAAGCACCAGGCAATGGTGGAACATTCAGATCCCTTAATCAATTCTCTATATTTATACAACAGTCAGGCAGGAGGTCATTTTAAGTCCTTCGGGACCTCAAAGAGGTTATTTTCAGGTCCTTTGGGACTTCGAAGAGTTTATTTTCAGGTCCTTTGGGACCTCGGAGAGGTCAGGTCTTTTGGGACCTCGGAGAGGTCAGGTCCTTTGGGACCTCAGAGAGCTAATCTTCAGGTCATTTGGGACCTCAAAGAGGTTATTTTCAAGTCCTTTGTAACCTCGAAGGACCGGAATAAGAACAGTTTAATACAAAGAAAGCTATAGCACGGCCGCTATGCAAGGATGATACATACAAGTCAGTCCTTCAGTACAACCGTTAATGTTGGAACAATGATACACGAAAGATTGGTATGGCCCATGCGCAAGGATTACTGACATGCACACATCAGAAATGGTCAAAAATGAAATTGAAAGACATAAAAAAGGATAATACACAGGAATGGTGACACGATCCCATTTGTTTTCTAGAAGACGAGAAGGATGACACATTCTTGCCAGTGGAATGAACAAACGGTTGGTAATCACCTGCCATCAACACTTCGAATGGCCTCCAGCAATGGCCTCATCAAGACGTGCAAGGAAAGCTTCCGTAGAGATTCATCCAATGGATCAGACAACATTTCCATCGTTCTCAGGAGGAAAGTCGATGCAATTGCATCTCGAAACTGATTGGCTGACATCTTCCCACCACCATCTGCCACACTAGTGGAAGTAGGCGCTGGTCCAATACTCTCACCATCACCTTCATCCCCTGATGTGATGTCGCTAGCTTCTGTTGTTCGCATCGGTATCCTCTCATCATGACAGACTGAAGCAGCGATTGACGCATCTGCCAAACTGGCAAGCAAGTGACATGCTGCCGCAGGATCAAGCTTTGGCATATCCAAGTCCCCTTCAACAGAATGGCAGGCTTCCTCCCTTCTGGATGTATGCAAGATGCCCACACACGACGCCGACTTTGATGACGACCTTGTCCCTGGCGGCAATGATACCCGTTCAAGCAGTGTAGAGTCTGTAGACGCAGCAGATGGCTTCGTACGGTCACCATGTGTGACACTGACTGCACTCATTGACTTCCCACAGATTGCAATCCAGCAAATGGGATTGATCGCCTGCCAAGCAGCTCCCCAAGCATCTTTTGCCACCACTGCCTCTGACAGGATGTTTGCAATCTGAGCAGTGCAACAACCAAAGGAGGAAAAAAACAAAATCCATCCATCAGCACATTGCAATAGATGGGTCTGGTGACTCTGGTGTGAATATGCCCTTAAACTCAGAATGATGGCTACACCTCTCAGACAGCAATCACCAGACAGCAATCACTATTTCATTCTTCTATTAGTTACTCCTGCTCTAGGTTACTCCTGTCTCTTATACACATCTAGATGTGTATAAGAGACCAGAATGATGGCTACACCTCTCAGACAGCAATCACCAGACAGCAATCACTATTTCATTCTTCTATTAGTTACTCCTGCTCTAGGTTACTCTAATCAATACATTGCAATAGATGGGTCTGGTGACTCTGGTGTGAATATGCCCTTAAACTCAGAATGACGGCTACACCTCTCAGACAGCAATCACTATTTAGTTCTTCTACTAGTTACTCCTGCTCTAGGTTACTCAAATCCCCTCCTTGGCATTGGTGCAACAGGAATGGTGCTCTGTTCCAAATTACCCAATGCAGGGAAAGTTGGGAAACCCTTAGCTTGACAATCTGTCTGTCATCCAATCTCCTCCCTTTGCTCCAGCGTTCCCGCCAACCCACACCCAAACAACCATCCTTCCCAAGAGCCAATTCTGATATGCTCTTAATTTAAACTGCAAGTACACGGCCCCAGCCTTGCCGAATTTTTTTTGTCGCCACATGCAAAACTCGGAGGGGCCGTGCGGCATGGGGCGCTGTTGAAAAAAAAAATCGGCGGCCTCCGAAGTGGTGCGGGTTTCATGCTGACACCCGCGGGCCGATGTGAGGTGTACTGGTGCTTTAAGGCACAGGATTAAATGATTAAAGCCCAGCCGGAAGAAGTCAACTTACATTCTTTGTGCTATGAGATAGACAAGAATGTCTTGTCCGACAAGGTCCAGAGTGGTGTACCGTGCCCAGACATAGCTGCGGTTCAAACCACCAGTACCATAGCCAGTTATCCATGGCACTGCCCTGGTTAATACGAGGCTGTCAGGTTGGGCCTACTGGAGGGGCACTGCCCAAGGCGGGAGTTCTCGCTTTGACAATTTGCAATAAAAATGTTGTGAGAAAAACATCACTGTGCTGTCTGTGGCACACCGTGGATTTCTGGGACTGATGTGTGGCTGGGACACAACAATGAGTACCCATCCCTTGCCTCTCAAGGCACCAAAACACTGTATTTCCAAAGTTCCCTCGGTCACGCTCATTATCCCCATCTCCAAATATATTGGCTTTTTCTTTTCTTTTGCTCTATCCCCGCTGGCTCGGATTAACCGACTCTTCCTTGGGGGTAAAGGCAAGTCAGGCTGCTGAAATGTTTTCAGGTGCCTCTACCATGAGGAGGCCAGCTTTTCATTTTCGGAAAGTGCATGGCAACTCTGAGTAAGCACTAGAAACGCAAGAAAAACAAATATCGCCGTCCAATTTCTGGCCATCCACAGTCACTCACTGAGGGGTGTGTCTACGTTAATAGAACGGTGCCCCGTTTCCTTCAGCAAATTGATCAACAAAGAATAGGTGCAGCAGTGAAGTCCCGATTCTCACCTGGACCCTCAATTATGAGAAATACTGACACAAGCACAGAATCCCAGTGACCGGTACCTTGGCCAAGGTATCTTGCCCAACCACAGGAAGGGAGCAGAATGCAATTCAATGCATACTTCTACGCTCCAGATTTTCCAAGAATGACAACAATTTCTCATTACAACAGCACCATCCCAATACAGTTGCATGGGCTTGCATTTTTTTTATTTTTTATTTTTTTCATACTATCATCGCCCTTTTTTCAATTACAGACTGACTATTGAAGTAGAACAGAAAGGAGCACACTTGTGGTCTGCCAGCAACCTCTTCACCCTGGGCCCTGCGCCAAAAACCCACTGAACCTCTTCACCCTGGGCCCGGCGCCAGAAATCAACTGCTCTACACACTATTTCCTCCCTCCCCTACCATTTGTTTAGGTGATCAGACTTACAATTGCAATGACCACAGACAGCCCAGGCTCCACAGACTGAATATTGAGGAATAACAGAAAGAAACGCCAACTGCTGAACGCACTAGATCCTCCCTCCCTTACAATTTGTTTATGTGATCAGACTTACAATTGCAATGACCACAGACTGCCCAGGCTCAACATTTTTTTTTTTTTGAAAAATTTGGACCATTTCTCGATTTATGCGTGTCATCCTTGCGCAGGGGCCATGCTAATCTTCTCTGAATCGTTCCAATTTTAACGACAGGCTCAACAATTCTAGCTTGAGGTTTAGGTTATGCAGCAGACTGAGCTGCCCCACCTTTGTAGCCACATCCTCATAATCTGTCCACCTTTAGGACTGGGGCCGTCATCCATTACTGCCGTCCAAACCATTGTCTTTCTACGATGGCTGTGGCTGCCGGGGGGAACATGTCCGGGAATTCCTCGGGTCTCTTCATCACAATACTGGGGTCGACCTGCATCCAGTCACAGAATCTGAGCTTGTAGTCTTTAGTGAAGTCCCTGAGTCCCTCCTCTGGGCCATTCGACCTGAGCCATCCTGCCCCCCCTTTTACCCCCCAGCCATTCTGCGCACAAGGTGTGGATTTCCTTAATTATGTCTGATTTTTGTGAGAGAATGTCCGTTTTTTCCTGAACTCGTTTCCATTGTGCTCTTATTTCTGTTTCTATGAATTGCTTAACAGAGTCCGCCGCTTCACCGTCCTCCATCCTGGCCCCTTCTTGGTCAAAAACACACCTTCTTGACCACAGAGTCCAGATCATTGCCTTCCTAGACAAAGAAAAGTGGTTGCTGGCAAAGCAGGATACTTGTGGCCTTCTCCACTCCCCTAGCAGAAGAGCTTCCCATTTCCATGGCCACTCCTCATTAGTGTCCAGTTGAGACCAAATCCGATCCCACCATCGCCACAGTGGGACCACCCCTGGACATTGGAGAAAAATGTGTTCTATTGTCTCACATATTCTTCGGCTCGGGAACCCAACATAACAGGATTTACACCATGGGAGTGCCTCCCGCCTCTGTTCTAGGTTTGTCCTGTCTATAATCCAGTTATTGATGGGGAGGCACCTGTGACAGATTTACCACTGAATGGAGGCAAACTTAGCTGGTCTCTCTTCCACCCCTTTGAACCACTTCAGTCCTCTAACTCGGTCCTTATGAAGGCCAAGGTGTTTCTGCCACCTGTCACCAACTCCTGCCAAAACATCGACCCGGGGCCTAATCATCTTATAAGTGGCTTTTACAGTCACTTCAGAGATATGAATAGAATGTCCGTTCCGTCCCCTTACCCATTGCCATTCCAACGGGTCCAGGGCTAAAGCAGACAGGGGAATTTCTGGTCGGTAAGCACGCCATTGAGTTCTCCATTCCTTATGGCCCTGCAAGACCCGGATTCGGTAGAGGTTGTTATTCTCATGCCATTGGACCGAGTCAGAGTGGTAGCGGACCAGGGTGTTGTCTTGTCTTCTTTCAAACAGGTTTACCATAGCCCCTTTCGGTCTAGCCTCCACTACCGTGCCTATTTGGTAAGGGAAGTCCGCAACCCTTACTGCCACCCAATCCTGTTCTTGTAATCTCGGACCCTTTCTCAAGATCACCACCCAGGCAAGGGGGATCGAAAATATCAATTGATCCAAGGCGTCCGCCAACTTGCGGGCGTGGCGCAGGCAGGGACATAGTTGCTGGGCCATTTTCCAGTCTTTGGTTGTCTCATCCCATATATCACCTACACAAAGAATTCCTTTTCTGACCCATGAGGCCCAGTGAGGGTCCGAGCTACCGAACACCCGTCCTTGCCTATCCGTAATTGCCCTGTTCCCAAATAGGGGTTGATGTAGGATCTCCTCCCACCGTTCCGGGACCGGCCTATCCGGGATCGGCAGCCTCCTCCAGTTCTTGATCAAGTCGCTCCAGAACTTATCCTTGGCCGCGTCTTGTCTAACCGCTCCTCTATCCCCTTCCTTTTTTTAGCACAAGTCGGGGCGGGGGATAGACCAGTTCCGGTCCTCAAGCCATGTGAGGGGGTCCACTGCAATAACTGTTCTTGGTGCGAGTCTGCAGATTTGTTCTACTGTCAGGTCCCGCCACGGAGGTTTTACACCGGTAATCAATCTCTTGATCCATTGGAGTGATAGCGTGGTGGCTTGTAACGCGGGGTCCAACAAGCCCAGTCCTTCCCTGGTTTTGGGCTGGATCAGCTTGTCTCATGCCAACTTGTTTATCACGTTTTGTTGCTCATGATTCCCTTGCCAGAGGAATGTCACCAGGTGCTTTCTTAGGCTCCTGATGTTACCTTTTCCCAATTGCCAGAGGGCTGATTTGTAGCAAATAGATGCCAGCACCACATTGTTTACGTTAAGTGCCCTCCCAAAAATTGAGGTGTTTTTATTTTCCCATTTCTGCATCTTATCCAGAGTCGGCCTAGCAATCCATTCGTCATTGCCTCCCGGTGGTCCTACGGCTGAGAGCACCACCCCCAAGACTCTAATTTGTTCCTCTAGGGGTCTCCAATCTATCTTGGGCTGTTCTGGGGGACGAACGCCATGAAAGTGAATCCACCAGCCTTGCGTTTTGCTTCCCCAGTTGACCGACATATCGGACACCGAGGTGAAACGGCCCATCAGAGCTTGAATTTCCTTCATATTACTGTGGGTGGCCTCAGCTATTATTGTAAGGTCGTCCGCAAACATCGAGTAGACCGGTATGGCTTCTTCTGGGATGCCAGATAGACAGAGCCTGGATAATTTTTTGTTAGATCTCAAATTCGTTGTCAGTGCATCCATTACCACACGAAAAAGGAAGGGGGCTAGTGGATCCCCCTGCCGCACGGAGCGCTGCAATTTAATTTCCGGCGCCAACAACCCATTCACCTGCACCCGTGTTGTCGCATTGCGGTGGAGTATCATAATCCAGTCTCGGAATTCCGGATCAAAGTTCATCTGCATTTTGTCATGACTGTCTTGATAGCTTGGTCAATTCCTTAACCAATAGCACATTATCCTGGATATTCCTATTGCGCATAAACCCTGTTTGAGTGGGGTGGATTATTCTTCCAAAATAGGTATCATCCTATTGGTCGGCGCCTTAGCCACCCAGCTTATAAACCGAAGTAAGGAGGGTGATCGGTCGATAATTCCTTATGTTTGTTTTATCCCCTTTTTTATACAGAAGAGGATCCAACGACCTGCAAACTCCCCCATGTCTCCTGAGGTTTTTACCTGACTATAGTATTCCATCAACTCTTCCGCCATGGGGGACCACATCATTTCCCATAATTCCTTAGGGAACCATCCACCCTCGGGGTTTTATCTTCCTCCATCTGTAGAAGGGCATTCCAAATTTCGTCCTTACGAAGCGGTTTATCATACAATCGTTGGGATAGGAGCTGTAGAAAATCCGCAATTTAGCTTCCCTTATTTGTCCTAATTCCACAGCTAGGGTAGGGGAAAATTGTTCTTTATAAAAGTCTCTGGCCACTTTCAGGCTATGGGCCGAGGAGTACATGGAGACTTCTCGAGTTTTTATCGGGTCATATAGCCCTTCTATGGTGGATATTTTGGCCCTTGTTTGGGCTTGCGCAAAAAAGGATGCGTCCATTTGTCCCTTTTTGGTGTGCCTGGATAGCTTGCCTCTGATTATGGAGCCCTGCCATCTTTGTTGGGCAAATTCTAAGAGTTGGTTTTTAAGCTCTTGTAATTCAGTGGATTCTGATTGGGGGTGGGGACGCAGCAATTCACTACTTTCCTGTTCAAGATTGCGAATTTCCTCTTGGATGTGAATTTTCTGTGCATATTTTTCTTTGGCCCGTATTTTCGAAAATTTGTTGCATTTCCTGGCCATAAAGGCCAGCCCGTTGTTAAACCATGCGGTATATGAGTCGTGACGATCCCTAGTAGTCCACCAGAACCCCCATACGTCTTTGAGAAAAGAACGGAAGATGTGTTAAGCTTGTAAAAATCCGGGCCTTGGTCCGGCATTTTGCGGAATCGGAGCAATACAGCACACATATTGTGGTCCACTCCCGGCCAGGGGCTCAATGGGAAGATGGCGGCTGCTTGCAGCGCCCTGTCCAGATCCTCTGCCATGAGAATGAGGTCTATTCTTGACCTGGAAGGTGTTGGCGTATTGCTATTACGTATACATGAGTACAATCTCCTTTCCAGGTGCAATCGCCTAAAGGAATCATATAGGTGCTCCTCTTCGCAGAGCTTACGAATGATTCCTTCGTCCTCTTCTATATAAGCAGGGCATGGGGAGGGGACCCTCCACCTGTCCAAGCTACGATCCGACGCCGCGTTAAAATCCCCTGCAATTATCACCAGTATGCCTTGTAGCGGCTGGGACCGTATGTGGTCAAAAAAACTTTTGCGTTGTTCCACCTCATTGGGACCATAGATACAGACCACACATACTTCTATCTCCAGCATGAGGAGAGCGGCCACCCATCTCCCCTCCTTTGCATCCACTTCAGAGTGGATGACTTCTACCCGAGAATCAAAAGGGATCCAAATAGCCACCCCTGCATGGGCTTGCACCGACTTTGTCTCCCTTATGTTATTTTCTAGGGTGTGGCCTCAACACGCCTATGACAGTCCATGATTAAAAGAAGAAGAAGAAGAAGAAGAAGAAGAAGGAGAAGAAGGAGAAGAAGAACAAGGCAGTCCAGAACCACCATACAATATCAGACACTCAGATTACAAAGTCCGAAGGCAAGGAGCTGGCCACACTGCTCACTGACTCTTGTTCCATGGTAAATGACTTGTCCCTTGTTTGGGTTCCTCCATAGGTTTGGCCCAAATAGAATGTATGAGAGCCACACAACTGCTCCACTCCAAGTCCACTTCAAGGAAAACTTAAAAAAAAAAAAAAAAAAAAAAAAAGGGCCCAGTGCCCAAGGCTGATATTACCAATATAATGATTGAGGCCGGGGTCATCACAGTCTACCCGGAAGTAACCACACTTCAAGGAAAACTACTTGTCTCCCTTACATTATTTTCTTAGGGTGTGGCCTCAGCACGCCTATGACAGTCCATGATTAGAAGAAGAAGAAGAAGAAGGAGGAGGAGGAGGAGGAGAAGGAGAAGAAGAACAAGAAGAAGGAGAAGAAGAAGAAAAAGAAGAAAAAGAAGAAGAAGAAGAAGAAGAAGAAGAGGCAGGGAGCTGGCCACACTGCTCACCGACTTTTGTTCCATGGTAAATGACGTGTCCCTTGTTTGGGTTCCTCCATAGGTTTGGCCCCAATAGAATGTATGAGAGCCACACTACTGCCTCCACTCCAAGTGCACTTCAAGGAAAACTACTTGTCTCCCTTATGTTATTTTCTTAGGGTGTGGCCTCAGCACGCCTATGACAGTCCATGATTAGAGGAAGAAGAAGAAGAAGAAGAAGAAGAAGAAGAAGAAAGGCAGTCCAGAACCACCATACAATATCAGACACTCAGATTACGGAGCTGGGGCGTCGCCCTGTAACCTGCAAATGGGAGGAGCATGAGGCCTTGTAGAAAGATCTGGGGTTTGCCGAGGGAGGAAGGTAATCCAGTGGCGAACCAGGGGGGGCTGCTAGGTGGCGAGAAGGGAGCAGCTATGGGTGATATCGGTTAGGCTAGTATTGTCTTTGAGTTACAATGTCCTCATTCAGGGTGGGCTAGGAGTTGAGCTACGAGTAGAAGGCCAGAAGGGCTGATATACTAATCATCATCAACAGTAGCATCATCAGCATTCACCATCATCACAATCGATAGCATCATCAGAGGTGGGACGCTGAGCCCGGTTCTCAGCAAGTTGGGTTCGGTTACTCCAGGTAGACTGTGAGGACCCCGGCCTCAATCATCTTATTGGTAATATCAGCCTTGGGCACTGGGCCCGGTTATTAAAAAAAAAAAAAAAAAAAAAAAAAAAAAAGTCCGAAGGCAAGGAGCTGGCAACACTGCTCACTGACTTTTGTTCCATGGTAAATGACTTGTCCCTTGTTTGGGTTCCTCCATAGGTTTGGCCCAAATAGAATGTACGAGAGCGACACTACTGCCTCCACGCCAAGTGCACTTCAAAGTTCTAAACGTCATATGATAGCTCTATCATTGATCTTTTCTCAATAAATGACACCTCTACAAGCAATGTCGGAGTAAAAAGAAAAGAAAAAAAACAAAGAAAAGAAAAAGCAATGTTGGAGTGGCGCAGCAGAAGCATGGTGGGCCCATAGGTCCAAGGATAGTTCTATTTATCTGTTCTCAACATCAAATCACTACACAAAGAATCGGAGTGGCGCAGTGGAAGCGTGGTGGGCCCATAACCCACAGGTCCGAGGATCGAAACCTCGCTCCGATAATCCTTTTAATTTCAGCCAAAGCTACATGCTCTCTCTCTCTCTCACACACACACACACTACATGCTCTCTCTCTCTCTCTCTCTCTCTCTCTCACACACACACACACACACACACACACACACACACGCACACACACACACACACATACACACACACACACACACACTGTCAGGGGTTTGGACCGACAGTCTGCAACAATTGCAGAGTTTGTGTGAGTGAAGTCGGCCACTTTAGTTTCTCAGACTTACTGCCATTCTTGTCAAGGGTTTGTACCGAAAAGTCGACCACTTCGCTCTCTTAGGGGTATCGCTAACTCTGAGTGACGTGGTAAGTCTTTATCTATCAGTCAAATGCATCCTGGCAGACTGTCCAGGTTCAACCTCCTGACAAGTCGGTAGAAGTCCGATGAAACAGTGGCACAGTCATGCCTTTTTTTGTGTGGAGTCGTGTATAGTGAACATGAGAACACACACAAGGCTTCCAGAGGATATCCCCCTTTTTCTGCCACAGAAAGAAAGACTTCATTCCAGTCAAGGATTCTCTTAATCCTGTCTCTTATACACATCTAGATGTGTATAAGAGACAGCAGTAGCATCATCAGCATTCACCATCATCACAATCGATAGCATCATCAGAGGTGGGACGCTGAGCCCGGTTCTCAGCAAGTTGGGTTCGGTTACTCCAGGTAGACTGTGAGGACCCCGGCCTCAATCATCTTATTGGTAATATCAGCCTTGGGCACTGGGCCCGGTTATTAAAAAAAAAAAAAAAAAAAAAAAAAAAAAAAGTCCGAAGGCAAGGAGCTGGCAACACTGCTCACTGACTTTTGTTCCATGGTAAATGACTTGTCCCTTGTTTGGGTTCCTCCATAGGTTTGGCCCAAATAGAATGTACGAGAGCGACACTACTGCCTCCACGCCAAGTGCACTTCAAAGTTCTAAACGTCATATGATAGCTCTATCATTGATCTTTTCTCAATAAATGACACCTCTACAAGCAATGTCGGAGTAAAAAGAAAAGAAAAAAAACAAAGAAAAGAAAAAGCAATGTTGGAGTGGCGCAGCAGAAGCATGGTGGGCCCATAGGTCCAAGGATAGTTCTATTTATCTGTTCTCAACATCAAATCACTACACAAAGAATCGGAGTGGCGCAGTGGAAGCGTGGTGGGCCCATAACCCACAGGTCCGAGGATCGAAACCTCGCTCCGATAATCCTTTTAATTTCAGCCAAAGCTACATGCTCTCTCTCTCTCTCACACACACACACACTACATGCTCTCT
>BFEA01000233.1:449963-461112 GCA_003427395.1 Chara braunii
GAGAGAGAGAGAGAGAGAGAGAGAGAGAGAGAGAGAGAGAGAGAGAGGGGCGATACAAGATTGTTGTGCGGCCTAAGGAACAAGGTGGCGGCCATAGCCGCCGAGCTCGGACACGGAGAAGAAGAGTAAAAGAAGAGAGAGAGGGGATGAAGAGAGGGAGAGAATCATAGCTGAGGTTGAGGAGGAAGGAGAGACAAAGAAGGGAGAAAGAGAAACCATACCAGGGGTTGAAGAAGATAGAGACGAAGGTGAGGAAATAGCCATAGCCGAAGGAGGAAGAAGGAAGGTGAAGGGAAGTAAGAATGAAGGTTGGCAGCCATAACCAAAGATGACCGAGGTACCTACCAGCGTTGACCAGGCGTTTACCAAAGTTGACTGAGTGTTTCTCAGCATTGACCGGGGTGCATGCTGGCGTTGACCGGAGAGTTGACCGGCGTTGACCAAGGAGTTGACCGGGGCATTGACTAGTGTTGATCAAGGTGACGACCAGGGCGTTGACCGGAGCCATTGACCACGAAGTTTGACCAAGCTGGAGTTGGTATACTCTTCCCAAGCCTTCATCCTATTCCCTCGCTATGGATGTGCACACACCCCATGGTACTTGCTGAGTCAGTTTGTCTCTTCTTTCTGCATTGATTCTCTTCTGTCCAGGTGATAGGAACTCTGTGTATGAGGTCATAGAGCTGCGTTGACCAAACCCACACGGGCTGAGTAGGGCTAAAGGTCGTGTCTGACGACTGACTGAACCGGAGGACAAACCCTCCCAAGGACCGGTACAGACCGGCGGGCTGCTCAGTGTGGCACGGGAGGCCCAAAATCCGAGTTGTGGGCTGCACAACCAGCTGTCTACGTCTTGAGAGGACTTGTTGATCGCGTCGTCCTGTTTGCGACGTTAAATAATTCCTGAGGAGTTACGGGGGATCTCCTTAAATGCCTCCTGATCAGCAGTAAGTCCTGTAGTGACAGCCTAGAAGTAGAGTCAGGTTAGAGACCATAGTTGACAGGGTTTGACCAAGATTTTGTGGTCCTTAGTAAGTCAGTTATAAGTTAAGTCAGTCAGGGGGTGGGAGTCTAAGTGGTGAGGAGTGGAACTGTCATCCGGTTGTACACTAGTCACCATGGTTGACACGCGTAGTGGTTTGAGCACCACCCCATATACAAAAGAACAGGAAGAGAGTGCCGCCGCCATACTGAAAGAAAGGAAGGAGAAGAAGGAGGCCAAGAAAAAGGCTTAGTTGGCAGCACAAGCGGCGAAGAAGACGACGCTTGAGGAAGAGATGGAGAGGGTGAAGAGAGAAGAGGAGGAGAAGCTTAAAGAAGTAGAAGAAGAAGAAGAGGAAGAAGAGGAGATACCCCTGTTGACGACTAGGAGGAGAAAGGAAAGAGGGGAGTCGAGTGGGACCAGTGAAGACCAAAAGAAACTAGAAAAGATGGTGACAGAATGGGTGGCTAACTTATCCCTGGGGGAGGATGAAGAAGCCTTGATGTACATCCCCCAGGACGAGAGGGATGTTGTGGCGGAGATGAAGGCCTTGTCAGATCCGTTAGAGCAGCAGGCCCTAGAGGACGAGAAAAAAATGGAGTGGAAGTTGCAGCTGAGAAGGCAGAGGAGGAGGTGCATAGCGGCGGCTACTGAGTTGGAGAAGGAATTAGTTGCCGCAGCAGAACAGCATACATAGGCGCTGGCACAAGAGGACGTGCAGAGTAAGTTGAATGCAATCACAAAGAGCATAGATGTATTGATCCGCGTCCAACAGGAACAGATGCATGCCTGTTGGGGCCATGACATAGCCCTGCAGTCCATCCGAGCAGGTTTTAGGGATTTTGCCCACGATATGATGATGCGGATGGGCTCTGAGATGCAGGCCCGCATAAAGAACACAAAACAGTTCAAAGTTGGCGCCATAGAGGGCGTCAAGATAGCAGCCCCAAAGGAGGAGGAGGCACGCCCGCGTAGGGAACGCGTCAAGGTTAAGTTTCCTGACGCCTACAGCGGGAAACAAGGAGAAGATTCCGATAATTGGGAAGCTAACATTAACTCCTACGTGCACCTCCAGGATATTATTCAGAGGAGCAAGTCCTTGTCGCATTCCACGCCCTCAGAGACGAAGCATCTAGCTTCGCCAGGTCGTTAGCCCGCGCTGCCAAGTGCAACAACGATATGGTGGCGTACTCCACCATCACCCCCCTCAACGAATTCCTAAAGTTAATTCGTGAATGTTTCGCGGACGTAACTAAAGGAATTAAGGCCTCAGACAAGCTATCCACACACGACAGTGGAAGAGTGCAAGGGCACTCAAGGGGGCCATGGATGAGCTTGTCGCAGTCCCTAACCATGGGGTCACTGAGCCACAGTTGGTTCAGTTATTTTATTGTGCAATGCCCGAGAGTTTGCACGGGCATTTCTATGACAAGTCGTGAGGGAGGAATAGAGGTGGTCCCACATGGTGAGATAGAGTGGGGCCTCGAAGAGGAAGACAGGAGTGTAGGTCAGGGGAGGTCCTCTACTGTTGTCGCGGCTGGAGGGAGGCCGCAAGGAAGAGGAGGAGGTCGGGGCCAAGGGGGTCGGGCCTCCAGTGGTCGAGGACAGGACGATCAGGGGGTTGGCGGAAGGGGGAACCGCCAAGAGGGAGGTAAGGGTCAAGGTCCCCCGCAAAACCGTTCGCGTTCTAATCGGTCACCTTATAGGAGGGGTGGATGGCACCCTGTCTTGCCACAGGGCAGGCCTTGGGAGGACTTGGGTCTCGATCAGAAAGTCTGGCAGAACAGGATAGACTAGGATCAGTGTTGTGGTAATGACGAATGGCAGTGATGGATCAGCTACCTTAAGGACGGGGTACTCTATTAAGGCCCGCTTTAACTTCTTCAAGGCCATTGTGCAGTCTTTATCCCACTTCCAGATTGCCTCTTTCTTTAGCAACCTACGAAGGGGAGCAGCGATGGTGGAGAAGTTGCTGATGAACTTTCTATAATAATTTGCTAACCCCAAAAACGATCGCAATCTCTAATCACTGCTATCTTGCTGTCCTCAGGCTTTATGCCATCTCCATCTAGGACATGGCCCAAGTATAGAACTTGTGTATTGGCCCACTCACACTTCTTTGCATTGATCTTGAAGTTAGTTTCTCTCAGCTTCTCCAAGACCTGCCTTAGATGGCCCTCAAGCTCCTGGAGGGTCTTACTAAACACTAGGATGTCATCTAGATATACAACTACAAATCTATCTAACCACAGCCTAAACAAATCGTTCATACAGCGCTGAAAAGTAGTTGGCGCGTTGGTTAGTCCAAAGGGCATCACTATAAGTTCATAGTGCCCGTATCTGGTCCTGAACGCCGTTTTGTGCTGATCATCAGGATGAACCTCTATCTGATGATAGCCTGACTTCAAATCTATCTTAGAGAAGTATTGGCAGCCCTGCACTCGATCCAACAAATCATCTATTTGAGGCAGTGGCTCTGCGTTCTTCACTGTGATGGCGTTGAGACCCCTATAGTCTATACACATTCTCAACTCTCCCTCCTTTTGGGGGACAAACAAAACAGGCGCTCCAAATGGAGATGAACTGGGTTTGATCCAACCCTTCTCGAGGAGCTCGTCTAACTGCTTCCGCAACTCCTCTAACTACCTTGAGAACATTCTATACACCGCTCCTTTGGGAGTTCTATTGTCAGGTTCTATCTCAATTCGGTGCTGGATCGGCCACTGCACTACTCCTGTAGACGGCTTAGACAAATCTGCATACTCCTCCAGCAACTCGGCAATACGAGGGTCTACGGGTTCTTCGGACTTAGGCTCAGTGATTGGCCTAACATAAGCAAGGAAAACCTGTTCTTCTAGCTTCTCCTTCTTCACTAACCTTGCGAATGCAGGAGCGCTGAGGCAGCAATGTGCTAAACGGTTCTCTACCCCTGACACATGAAACAGGCGGATAGTCTTGACTCCACCTGAAGGGCTAGGGAGCCCACACTCATGTTCTCTCAAATGAAGTGTGGCCCCTGCTACCTCTCCCCAGTCCATTCCTAGGACTATATCGAACGGGAGGTTGTCTTCTACGAGGAGAGTCAGGGAATGGAGAAGTTTTTCTACCTTCCCATCTTTCTCTAGGCGAAAATAAGCCTGGACTCCCTCGGCGTAATCCTCGACTCGCATTGTGCGATTGTCTGCGAGGATGCTGACTATAGGTTCCTCTAACTTTCGGACCTTCAGATTCAGCTTCAACTTTTGTAGCGCTTTACGACTAATATAACTACGGGTAACCCCACTGTCTATCAGGGCCCCTACTCTGCCTCTAAAAATCTCTACATCTACCAATACTAGTTGTCCCTTTCCATCCTTCTTCATCTTGGCCCAGGCAGGCATTCTCTCCTTCAATTCTTTTGCCACGCCTGTGAGGGAAGTGCCTAGAGAGACCCTAACACAAGCAGTCTCTGGACAGTTGTCTAGGCACTGGCCAGCAACCTCTTCCATAGACACATGTAGGTTGGGAGTTTCTCTATGGTGTGCGCACTCTTCTCCACATGGTCTAGAGGTAAGGCCAGTTGTGACCCCTACCACCGGTTGTCTTTTGTTGCTTGTGCAGCAAATCGGGCCTCTCTATACTTCGGGGAGTATTTGATAATATGACCTAGATCACCGCACTATAGACGACTTGTTATTTGAAAAGACTAATGTTGTAGACCGTCTATGCGTTCCCAATAGTGAAGAGATCCGAAGTTTGATTTTAGGGGAATGCCATGGTACAAAGGGACATTTCGGTTGGCAGAAGACGTTAGTCAACCTCATGTGCACGTACACCTGGCCTGGTATAAAGGCCGACTGCATAGAACACGTACGCAGTTGCAAAGTATGTCAAAGCAACAAGACTACTACGCGAGCCCCTGTAGGTCTTTTCAGACCATTGCCTATCCTAGAAGGACCCGGAGATTCAATGTAGAAGGACCCGGAGATTCAATGTCTATAGATTTCATGGACGCTGGCGTCAAAAGTAAACATGGCAAGAGTCAAGTCATGGTTGTAGCAGACCGATTTAGCAAGTATGCCATTTTCGTTCCTTTGCCTTCTGAGGCACGCGTAGACTTAGTGATCCGAAAGTTTTTCGACCATTGCGTCAGTGAACATGGGCTACCGTTGTCTATAGTTAGTAACAGAGACACCTGGTTCACTAGTCAGAATCGGCAGGAATTAATGAAAGTATATGGATCAAAGTTGTTAATGTCGTCTGGCCGTCATCCAGAGACAAAACGGACAGACCGAACAGATGAATGAAGTCCTTCAGCAAATTTTAAGGATGTACATTAGGCCCAATCAACTGGATTGGCATGAGATGCTCCCAAAAGTAGCTAGTGCCTACAATAATAGCATGCACTTAGCCACTTGTCGCACTCCCAATGAGCTAAATAAGTCTTTTAAACCACGCAGACCGTTTGAAGGACTTAACCGGGATCAGATTCAGAGGTTACCACCCGGTACCAGGGAGTTTGATTGCTACAATAGTTGAGAACCCCATGAAGGCCCGACACGGAATGATAGAACAAGCCAACAAACACCGTCGCCCTTCATAGTTCCAAGTCGGCGACCTAGTCTGGGTTAACTCAAAAGAGTTTGCTCCTAAGGAGAACATCTCGCAAAAGTTGTTACCTGCTTATAGAGGACCGTGGCCAGTCCTAGATAGAAGTCAAGGGTGGAGAGGATGGACCATCCTAGACGATAGAGATTCCAGCACACCTCAACACCTACCCAGTTTTCCATGCATCAAAGTTGTTACCTTGTACAACGAGCCAACACTTTCCATCACGAAGGTCTATGATTCCTCTGGATATGGATGGGAGGTACAACATTGATGGCATAGTAGGTGAGGATGTCTTCAGAACAAGAGGTAGAGGTCGTCCACAGAAACAGTACAAAGTCAGATTCTCTTATCAATTACCTGAAGACGACCGCTGGTTCACCAGAGTAAAACTTCTAGAGACAGCTCCCAATATAGTCCGAGCCTATGAGAGAGATAAGAAGGGTAAAGGCCCGACCTTGGACTGAAGTATTCTCGGAGGACCTCAAATTTAGGCTGGCGGGAGTGAAATGGCTTTCACCTTTGCAGAAGCAGATGCAGATCCCAGGGTTTGATCCCTAGACCTTACCTGCACACGTGTACAGTATCGAGTAGAGCCCTATGTGTTTTGAACCCGCGACCAGTGTTTTAGTAGAGACTGTACCATGTCATAGGTCCCTCTAGTTGTAGGGATTCGATCTGTAGATCTGTCAAGTAGGGGTTACAAGTGTGTAGAGGTTGAAACTGCTAGACTAGAGGTCCGTAGGTAAGTCGTAGGTCCAGCTACGCTGAGTAGGCAGTGCAACTGCATCGAGTCGGCAGTGCAATGCCATGCAGTCAGCGGTACTGGTCCAGTCAGTCACAGTCCAGTCAAGCAAGTATCGTGTGGGACTGTGTGCACCGAGGGCCTGGAGGAAAGGGGCAGACCAGCGATCGTCCAGGGATTCATTCGTTCGCTGCGTAAGCCATGTGGAAGCGTTGTCTCAAGCGAATTGTGCGAGGTGGTCTGCAAAGCACCCGAGGTCAAAGAGGGCTGGAAGAAGTTAGCGTAGCCTTGGTTAGTGGTTAAGCGGCCATAGCCGTTGTAGATAGAAGAGAGACGCAAGAGTGTGTACATGTGTGGGGTATTGAGGGTGATCCAGAGTTGAGTGAGTGTGAACAGTGGTGTTGGAAACAGTATCGAGGGTTGGATGTGCAGGCGCTTATGCGCCATAGCCTGTGGAAGCATCTTTGCACCTGAACTGAGTTCTCGATTTCCATATCTTTGAGTTTTGAGTGGGCGTTGTGCGCCAGTGTGATTTGCCATTTGTTTGCATGTATGAGAAGCGAAGAAGAAAGCGAGCCTGATTGCACTATGCAACCATGACACGAAGAAATTGGAATGGTCCGATTTCTTGTCATTAAACAGAAAGAAAAGAAACGGAACCTACCAACGGGCCTAGCTCAGTTGGTACAGCCATGAACTGTTGATATAGATACCTGAGTTTGAATCCCGAGGATCTACCTGACTAAAATCAAGTGATTGAATTTCTTTCAGAAAAAACAAAAAAAGGCTTGTTTTGGGTATTGACTGCAATTGTCTCAGTATTTGCTTCCAAAGGATCTTGGCCTGTGATAAGCTAGGATCCGTACTTGTGGCTTCACGTACCCTTCGGAGTAAGATCCGAAGTAGGCCCCTAAGCACGGATTTTAGTTGATCAAGAAAAGCAGGATCCATTTTTCAATTTTTGGAACTAAAAGCCTGCATCTTTCAAAATTGCCCCTGTCCTTGTTGGTTCTCTGAGCGGACGGTTAGCGACCACAAGGAGAAATCCAAGAAACAGTTAGGAATTATTGTGGTCAGCATTCAAATTTCCTTCATGTTAAGGCACGTGCGGGCATTTTGTATTGTTTTCATGTTGTGTAAGCTCACTTCCTGCTCTGCATCTACGCGCCATCTTCCCTTCTTGCTAAGAGCACTCCTTTGTGCTTACCTTTTCGTCTTCCCCCAACTCTGCACCCGAATCCTCATCTTTCCTATCGGCGTGAATGATTGGTCGCCTAGTTGGGATGGGCAGATCAATGCCACAAGAACGATTGCACGAGCAGCTTGAACGACCACCCCAATTCAATGGAACTATTTGTCATCCTGCCTCTCTCGATCCTTTTGGAATCTCCTTCTTTCCTCTCTCCTGCTTATCTACACCCCTTTGCTGCTTGCACCCCGCGCTGGCACCCCGCCGCCTTCTGCGCTATAAATTACCGCAGCCCCTTCCTCTCCCTCTCTTTGATCTTGGCTGCAATGCTGCGCGAGCTATTCGCGAAGACCACGGCGTCGAACAGGCTCGATGTGCCCAAGTGACGGGCGGGGTGACGACGTGGGGTGGAATTAGCGATAGACTTGGGGTGAGGCGGTCAGAGGGACGGAGAGGTGGTGGAGATAGAATGCCGCCAATGCACGGCCTTGTTGCTATGGTTGGTTGATGTTCGGATTGGTTAGGGCCTGTGCCTGAGGGAGGCCAGCCATGTGGGAATTTTGAATAGTGAAAGATTCGCTTTTGTCTCCATTGCTGCTTTGTCCAAGTGTGGTGTGTGCAGTATCCCGGGTATGGATGTCCGGTCACATGCATGACATTGGTTATGACGGTCTATGGATGCTGAATGTATCGCTGTCCAAGATAGATGATTGTAAAGATGTGGAATGAGGTCATGTGTGTGAGGCGCTTGCGGGCGCGACTCTGGGGAGCACGGGGGTGTCAAACGTCTGCCTGAGTGTGTTGAAGTCCCTCTCTTCCCCGACCCCTGCCGATCTCGGCACCACATGTGAGCGCAGGGATCGTCGCTGACCCATCCCTCCCTCCCCCCTCTTTTGTGTGCGAGTGCCACGTGTCAGTTAGTCTAGTGTTCCATCCAGCTGGCCACCGATAACCAGGGGCATTGGTCGCACGTGTCCTCGTGCGTAGCCCGATCTCTCTGTTACTCGGCCATAGCCATTTTGTCCTGGTAATAAGTTTGTGACTAACGGCGCTGTGTCCCTGAACTTGCATTTTGATTAAGGAGGGAGTGGGGTGAGACCAATTGAGATTTGTATGGAGTCGAGATTCACCTCGTTAAATGTGAGCGCAGGTTGCTGCCCGTGGTCAACCATCTCGTCGATCTGACATAGCGTCCTTCCACCCTTCTCGATCGCAGACGAGGACTGTGTATTGTGATGCGGACGTACTGAGCACGCTGTTGCGAACCGACCGGGTTCACTTCTACGACCTAACTAAGGCATGTCATGTAGGGGGGAGTGGGTTTGTTCTGATTGATCGGTTCTCCTCCCCTCCTCTAATCTTGCCTTACACCGATTTGACAGTGCTACCGTGGTCGGCGGCCCATGCCATGTGGCAGCTTCAGTTCAACTGTTGCTGGTGTCGGCAGGGGGACTCGTGTTCCTGGCGGAGGCTAGTCCTAGGGTACGAAGGGGCGGCCAGGTTCCCAGATCTCTCTCATAGTGCGGGCGCCCTCCTGACGAACTTCCGAACCTGGGTCCCCCCAGACTTGTCCGAATCGGACGACACTGCACCTAGCCGTCCTCGCGGACTCAGTGAATCCGACTTGGAAGCCTAAATAATCCATGTCTTTGGGTCCCTGCTATAGAGTTAGCGTGAACTTAGCACGAGAGAAGCGGTAAATTCCGCTCTTCCCTGTTCCTTTTTCTATTGGGTTGTCCGTAGTCGGCCTAGTCACGAGCCACTCTCAGCCCCCTCGGCCGAGCGGAAATTTTGAATTATACCCCACGCGCCGGTCCTCATTAACCCCTCAAACTCCCTAGTATCTCCATTTTGTCCTTTACGCAGGCGTGAACTTTGGGATAGCCTTGGAATGAAACGAGAATCCCCCTTTCCGTCCGGGTGATTCAACCCCTGCCCAAAAATCCTCGGCCACGCCCCCAATTACTCTGATCGGCACCTATTAGCACGGGAGGCTGCATGGGGCATGAAGTTGCGCATCACAGGCCTTCTTCCATATGTTGTCTGCCTCCGGGCATTCCAAGAGGCAGTGTAGCATTGTCTCTGGGAACCCTCCTTGGCAGAATGTACACAGTGCGTTGACGAAATCCCTCAGGGCTTGGTTTCTTCTCTCATTAAGTTATACGTTCACCGGGAGCATGCTCCTGACCCTACCCATATGTATCATGTTGATCTTGGGAAGCACCTCCAGTGGTACCCCCACCGTTTATTCCCAGCGCTTAGACAGCAGTGTCATCAAAAGGTAAACGCTTCTTTCAGTTGATCAGGCAGTACAGCCTCTGGACTATTTGGAAGAGGTGATGCCAAATCTCCATGGACAAGCGGCCAACGCACAGGCAAGAGGCAAAAGAGATCCTCCTCATCTTAATCGAAACAGACCTCCTTGCCCTAGCGTTCAGGGAGTTAACCTGATATTTAAGCGGAGATAAGAAGAAGGAACTTGGAATAGATAGTGCACTAGGAAGAAGCAGAAGCTTGTTAGCAGAGCGACAGACAATATTTAAGGAGTTTTTTGGGGACAAAAAGGTGGAAGATTAGAAGGTATTTAGCAGGTATAAAAGCTTAGGGTTTGGGGTTTAAGTGCAGGAAAAGGAGCAAGGAGTTTTAAGGAGGTTACATCTATCTTCCGGTCCTCTTTGGGTCCCGTCAAAAGCATAACACTCGGTAATGTTCCCAGACCTGGCCTTTACGTGGGGTGGCCGGCCCCGTCTTTGCAATCAAGTAATGAAGGCCTTGTTTAAAAAATAAAAATAAAAAAGGACACACACACATGCACCATGATGCTCTGGGAATTACCCAGGACACACACACACCATGATGCTTCCGGGAATTACCCCAGTTCGCAAGGGGGGCACAGGTCAGTTCAGCCCACTGGAGCAGCTCAGCTGGCAGACTCCGTAAGCCCGATCCCATGATGGTTTGGATGCCCACGCCAGGAAAAAGAGGGGCTCGACCATTTTGCTTTGGATGCATGGTGATGTAACTCCACACCCAACCTAACTCAGAGCACACTACTGCTTCCCTGGGGTGTAACTATCTGAGGCCTGCGCTACACAGTTCTCCGCAGGGTGTCTTTTCGCTTAAACCTTGGGGGTCCCTGTAAGTTCAGATTTTGCTCAGTTAATGTTTTGCTTTTGCACTTTGGTTGTTACAGATTTTGCATTTGGATATGGGCTACCAGCCGGTCCACGTCCGGGCAAGATCCCGGTCAGGGTCCTTGGTGGGGGGAGGAACTGCAAAAAGACTAAGCTCTGCAGAATGGCAAATCAAACAACTTTCGGCTGAGCGTCACTTAAAATTGCTCATGGAATTGGAAATAAAAAATAAAATTAAAAGAATAGACTATTAAACACCCCTGTAAAGCCCTTTAAATCCCTTTAAACCCCAGTTGTACCAGTCAGACCCCTCGGAGATGAGGCCAGATTCAGGCACATCTTGGTGGGCGCATAAATGTCCCACCATGAGATTTTGGAAAGCTAGGCTGTTTTCCCGGCCACCCGGGCACCCAACTTATGCCCAAATACACGCCTGGGTGCCCGGCCGGGCATGACACCCGGGCAGGGTATCGGGCAGGGTATCGGGCAGTCCAAGCACAAACAAAAAAAAA
>BFEA01000233.1:468242-495410 GCA_003427395.1 Chara braunii
CCCTGGGGGTCTTGCTGGTTCTTTGTCCTCTTTGGGAATCATCAATGTATTTTCTTCAGCATCTCAACTGTTTTCTAATTAATTCGATCATCATCATTATACAGAGATTGCTATCATTGAGATTGTCCGTTCAAGACCAGTACGCATGCATACCTGATGTCGCTGCTGACGTGGCAGTGTCGGCGGCGCTCTCTTGGTGACAATCTATTGTTTGGAACAGTCATCGAGACCTCCTAACAAGATGGTCTCCCAAAAAAAAAAAAAAAAAAAAAAAAAACACGATGGTCGAACTCTGATCGATCATCAGGCAGGCGGCTGGAGGAGCACGTCCATTCTTTGGCGCGGGAACCGTCACAGAAGCGAAGGCGAGAGGGGGGGCGGGAAAGGGGGGGCAGGTGCGCGGTAAGCGAGGGGGAACGAGAAGGAAAGGCAAGTCAGGTGAAAAAATAAAATAAAGAAATATTAAATAAAATAAAGAAAGAAAAGAATAGGACGGTTTAGTCCTTCGGGACATCCGTTAAAATTGGAACGATACAGAGAATGAAGATTAGCATAGCCCCTGCGCAAGGACGACACGCATAAATCGAGAAATGGTCCAAATTTCAAAAAAAAAAAAAGAAAAAAAAAAGAATAGAACGGTTTAGAACAGGTGCTCGCTTCGCTACTCACCAAACGTGCAAAAATGAGAATGAATCTCCCGCTAAAACAAGAAAAGATGCACCGCCATATTTTTTTTACTTCGGTGCAGGTGGTAAGTAGTGGAGCGAGGGTCAAAGAAGGAAGACTGGCATGGCGCCTGCGCAAGAAGATCACACGTAAATCGAGAAATGGTCCAAACATTTCCAAAACACCAAAATTTATAAAATAAAAATAAATAAATATAATTATAAAAATTAAAAAAAAGATCGACAGGATCTGAGGACAGCGAGACACAACGGGCTATCAAAGGGAAGACACATTTCTTGCCCGCCAGTGATCTTCTCTCTTTTTTTTTTTTTTTTTTTTTTACCCACCATTGATATTCTGCCGACCGTACAGCAGCGATCCAACAGCTGCTCTAGCAATTCCCATGGCATGCCATTAGTCAGATCGATCACGATTTCTACCATCGCTTTTCTGCCTCTCGCTCCTCCATCAGCTGCCCCCCTGACTGGAGATCCCAATGCCGACGTGGCTATCTTACTCAGGGCAAATAACCAATCAGAGGCCATGTCACCACCGCCGCCGCTTGTCGGAGAAAGAGCGCCTGCGCCTCACACCGCCGCCGCTGGCGGCCCAAGATCGCCGAAGATCGCCTCCGACCGGTCGTGCACCGGATGTGCGTAACGGCGAAGCCGGCTGACAGCAGCGATCTGAAAGCGACAAGAGAGGTGAAAGCGGGAAAAAGCAGATGCGAAAATGAAAAAAAAATCAGACGTGGCAATCATGCAAAGAGATAACCTCCCTTCACCGAACAGAGGTAGAAAGCTATGCTTGCAAGGGTCCCCAGTCTAGCCTTGGGAGTACTGATAGGTAGGTAGTGAAAGGAAAAAAAGATCTGTTACATTGATATGGCAGAAGCCAGTTAAGAATATGTGAGGTAAGAGACAATAGTATATATAGCTGTCCCCCGATGAGGAGAAGACAGCTTAAAAAAAAAAAAAAAAAGCAGATCCGTATCAGCTGCGACAGATCCGCATCACGAGCCACAGATCCGCATCCCGAGCGACCCAACACCATGCACTGGACAGCCGCCAGAACAACGCAAAATGGTGACAACAACAGGAAAAACGGGAAATAAAGGGAGATGACAACAGCCGCCGACCGCGGCCACTCTCGACCTCTCGCGATCTGACGTGGCAAGACGGTCTGCGATCGGAAAGCAACGACACGTCAGCGCCAGGCTGGTTCCAGGTCGGATTTTTCGTTCATTCCATCACCTCGTTAGACACCACTTCACTTCACTTCACTTCACTTCACTTCACTTCACTTCACTTCACTTGAAAGTTCAAGGGCGGCCCCACTACCTTCTTCCCCCGAATACAACGTACGGTCATTCTAGCTGTATCTCGACTGAAAGATGGCTCAAATACAGCTATAATGAGCGTACGACGTACGGTGTATTCGGTGGACGAAGGTAGAGCCCGAATAGTCATTCATTGAAAAATAGACAGGCTGGACCTGTACCAGCCATGCGATGTCCCAAATGTGTTCTTGCCTTTTCTAGGCTCGGGAAAGCTTGGGCCGCAGGACAGCATCAGGCTCGGAAAAAAAGTAGCTTTAGGTACTTGTGGTGGTGGTTTAAACCACAAGTACTTGGCCCAGCTATGGGCCGCGGGAAAAAATAGAGTAGAAACCTGGTTTAACAGGGGTTTAACAGGCATTTCTGGTTCCACCCAACTCTTGAAATCGTTCCTTGGAAACAGTCATCAACTGTGTGGAAAGGAATTACCCCGCCTTAAATAGACAGCTAGGGTCTGTGGTGGGAGAGTAGAGGGTGTGAGTCACTGGTTGGCTTGGTCCGCTCCAACTGGTGATGATGATAGGTGTCTCCATGATAAGTACCCCGCATTAAATATACAGCTAGGTCTGTGGTGGGAGAGTAGAGAGCGTGAGTTACTAGTTGGTCAATTTAGGGGCCAATAGGTGATTGCTTGAGCCTGGTGTCCGAAGTACCCGTACGGCGAGGCTCGTTCGACTATGCTTCACCCAGGGCTGGGTAGCTAGCCCTGGTGCCTGTCACTACTGTTCGGTCCAAGTTCCCCTCGATACATAGGGTGATGGTCCTGAGTGCTGGTCACACTGAGGTAGGATAGTAGGGATAGGGGATGCGCTAGGAGTATTGACATGAGGATGGTATGGGTGGTGGCCTCGCCTCAGAGCGACCACGGCTGACCGCTTCCGGCGATCAATGTGTGCCTAGTAGCTGGCCTCTACAACACCCTGGACTTTTTTATTTAAAAAAAATAATAAGAAAGAAAAGGAATTATGTCTGTGTCCTTACTACCACGGGCGGATTTTTGTTCACGCCCCGCCCCTTGTCTAACTTTTGGAATTTTGTGATTACCCCTGCCGGCCAGTGTTTCCAAAGACAACCCTTGAGAATGAGGCGAGAACCCCAGTTTCGCCTTGGCAAGTCGATCCCTGCCCAAAATCCTCGGCCACGCCCCAATTAGTCTGATCAGCGCTCCCCCGGGAACAGGACGCATTGCGGGGCGGGGCGTGAGGTTGCGTGTCACAGCCCAGCTAACACAGACTGAGCATTTTGCCAGTAGCTGCACCTCCCTTTCCTTCTTCCCTCTCATAGAGTAACAGCAGTGTCTAAGGCCAACACTCTCCCACACCACACACAATTCACTCACACATACAGTCACACTTGTTGGCTAAAGACGATACCAAATAGTAATACCGATCAGAGGGAGCAAGCCTATTATCTCAGCTGTTTGGCACAAAAGTCTGCCCAGGTGGCTCAAAGCGTACCCGGGTGGATAGGGAATTGAACCCACTATGTTGTGAATGCACTTGCGTGCCTGACCAATGAGCTAGGCCACCTGGCTACACGAGGACCCCTTCTTTGGGGGGGGGAGGTCATGATGGCCGTCCAAATTAGGCTCGGACCCCACTGCATGGCGGAAAGGAACATGTTTTTGGCCGTGGTGTTTGCAGGACCCCGCTGGTCGCATTTGACAGCCAGGAAACCTTTTACTTTTGCCGCCAACCCAAATTCGGGACTCCACAGGCGTGGGATTTCGGCCTGGCAAACGACCTCTGACGCGTTTCCACATGCTTGGCGGCTGGAAAAATCAGCGCCAGAGGGCGTTCTTCCGTTTCCCATGGCCTGTTATACAGAGTAGTGGGGGGGGGGGGGCACCTCCTCCGACCCCAACGGAGGCGAGGGGTACAGGTCCAATCATGGGCCGAGAAAAATAAAGTGGCTGCACAGTGGTCCTACCATCTCCGACGCACTTCCCATATCGGGAGGCTCGGTAGACGACACTCCTGTTTGGGTATCTGCCCAAGTGTCCAGCGAATAGTTTGACGGTCGTGGTGAGGTCTCCAGAACCAGAAATTTTCACCCTCCCTTGGCAATAACGCTTGGCCATTTCTTTTGGCCTTACTGCTTTTCCTATTGCCGTGCAGTGGGGTCCAAGCCTTTAGGCCACAGGGTGGGCCTCGCTCCACTACTCAACATTCGACATGCACCCGGACCGAAGGTATGCCAGAAACATTCGGAGCGGTCCAACCGTTCTGATTTATTTATTTATATTTATCCAGACTTCCACAGACTTGCACGCAATCCGGATGTTGTGTGGACCGAGGCCCACGCTCACAGTAATCGAGACTGCACACGGAAACCAGAAGACCAAAAAAAGAGAGCGCACTCTTTGCACCCGCAGGACTTTTACGATCCCATAACTATTTTCACGGCGCTGTGCAGCGATGTCGATATTTATAGAGGCCGGGTCGTGATCCAGGTGTGGCATACTCCTTTGGGAGTCACGTACCTGCGGCCAGCGTGCGCACAGCTGACGGTGCTGCGCCTGGCCAATTTTTGGTAGGGTCCAGGCAAGATTCGAGCTCGTGTGTCCCCACGAGATCACGGCCTGACCCAACGAATAGAACTGCAGTCGCCTGCAGAAAAAAGGAAAAGGGAAAATAGAAGAAAAGGAAGTGTGGTGGCCTGCGTTTAATCGCGGCTGCCTTGCTTCGAGAGGATGTTTCTCAAGCAGTGATGAGCACTACACATGGCTCGTTCGGAATTCAGCCCTGTGACCCTAGGAGGGTACCCCGAGATGTGCCTGGCTGCAGTTACGGACTATTGGGGGGAAATTCCCGGGCTTCGCCTGCTGAATATATCTCGGGTGGGGGGTTGTCGGCCCTCCCCATATCTGAATGGGCCTGACGAGTTCAGACACCGGTCATGCATGACACCCCTCTGCAAGGCCTCACTCTTCTCGATGGTGGTAAGAGAACCACCGGAATTGAGGCTTTGCCCGTGGTGAGCGACACCTGCTGGAAACCGGGTCCAGCGGCCCTTGGATACATCTTCCGGGGCTAGGTTCCACTTGCACGAATTAAGAGATA
Organism: Chara braunii; assembly: GCA_003427395.1. Lineage (NCBI taxonomy): Eukaryota > Viridiplantae > Streptophyta > Charophyceae > Charales > Characeae > Chara > Chara braunii. The sequence continues at coordinate 473,307 of BFEA01000233.1, forward strand.
CTGACCGTAGATAGCAAAGATCAACGGCCGAAATCTCCTCATCCGTGCAAGCGGGACCTTGCCCCCGAGTACAATGTGTGTGTTGGGGCTATGGCCATGTCTGCTCCTATCCTGGAGCACCATCCTTCCCTCTAGGCTGAAAACATAAATTGAGAAAAGGGGTGTCATACCCCTTTTTTTTCTCGATTTACGTTTTCTCCTTTTCCCTTGCATTTCTATTAACCACCAGTACCTACGGGGTTCTTAGGTCCCCTCTGATGTGGGTGAATACAGACCCACACGGTAGACTGATTCATCCACTGCGCGAATGCCTACCCCCCACCTCTTTTTCTCAATTTATATTTTCTCCTTTTTCCCTTGCATTACTATTAACCACCAGTACCTACCGGGTTCTTAGGTCCCCTCTGATGTGGGTGAATACAGACCCACACGGTAGGCCGATTCATCCACTCCGCTAATGCCTAAAAACGGGGTAGTGCCTATTGCCCTTCCTTTGCCGAGTCTAGAAACGCCTTGGGCACTGAAAAAGATTACCCTTCCTTTGCCGAGTCTAGAAACGCCTTGGGCACTGAAAAAGATGAACCCATGTGTTTTCTTTGGTGCAACTTGTTTTTTGCCTGGTTCCATCGGTAGGCCGTGCGTCGAAAGTCACGGCCGGTAACTGCCACGTGGGAGAGAAATGGCTGGGAAATGTACGGATGGGTTAAAACACCGGTTATCCCAAAAGACCAGTTGTAACACTGGTTCTCCCAAAGAGGAGTTGAAGAGCGCAGCAAAATGCGATACTCAATTTGAATGACAGGAATCTGTGAGCTGTTATAACCTTCAATGCAAATGGAGCCCAATGCTTCTGCAGGGGGCACATCTACATTATGCCAGTAACTCCACACTTGGTTGCATGCAAGGTTAACGGGACAGATTCAACAAGCACACAATCCTCGACCAGCACCAACAACCAACAACGACTTACGGTTGGGAACCGGTACCGGGATATCACCATTCGGGACCTCGGGCCCCTAACCACAGATCTACTACATCTAAGGACGGCAAGACAACCAGACACTACAGTTCTCTATAACAACGACGGACGAACTCAATTCAGCATCTACGGTCCCATCAAAGGATTGACGTGACACTCACCCTGGCTGGAGTACGGCCTCACTAGTCCGCCCGCTCCCACTGCCTTGACCCGCGACTGTATAAGTCACGGGCGACTGCCCAGCCACGACAGCTTGCGTGCTTTCTCGAGTTGTGCCTTCCAGGGCCCCACCGCCCGCAGCATTCATCGCAAACGCGAACCTGCTCACACGCCACACAAGGGTTAGGTATTTTCAGAGGTCGAGTCCTTTTCCTCGCCTTGATTTGGTCAGAGGACTCTCAGGTCGCAGTCCTGTGTTTTCGTCATCAAGTCAAGGTCATCAGGCCACTATCGCCACTACGCAGGTCAAATCGGGTCGAAGTCCTTCGGGTTTTCTCACCAAGTCAACGTCGTCCAGTCAGTCAAGTTAGCGGCCCTTTTCCGGTCAATCTCTGCAGTCAGTCCACATCTGTCCCGGCAAGTCAGTTCTCGCTTTCTCACCCGCTCCACCATGAACCCGTTCGTCTGCAAAATCGGAGACCTGCCACCCCCCCCCCCAAATCCCGTCAATCAACCCCGCTACACCGCATCAGCCTCTCCGTCCTCATCCTCATCCTTCCACTCTCTGTACACCGACAATACCCCACTTTTCGATCCTTTCCTCCTTTCATTCTTCCCTTCCAACCTCACTGTTCCCTGGACCCTGTCCCAGACGCACAATTAACAACCATCTTCTCTTCACTCATCACTCCTCTCCGCTCATCCATAACCTTACCACCCATAGCCGCAGACGAAAATATACAACGCATCTTCGTTGTAGATCCCCCATCCGCTTTGCTCCTCCCTCTTCACATTTTTTGCCTCCCTTCCATCATTCCCAGCACCATCACCTCTCTGCAATCTACTTTCGTAGAACGCAGGTTTGGTTCTAATCTTGTCACCTCTGACCTCCTCGAGTTTGTAGAGGAAACCGCTTTCTGCACCTTCCAAAATGGCGCACAATCATTCTTTTTTCTCAAAAGGGATCAGGCGATAGAGCTACTCTCACACTCCTTCTATTCCAATTTTCTCCTCTCTTTAATGTCTGTTGGAACCCACACCCTCGATTCACTTACCACCCTCGAGCAAGCAAGAGCAAGCACGGACCTGACACAATACAAGGTGCAACACGACCATGATTTGCAAATTCCTTTCTACTGCTTTTCTCTCTGCCTAGCTTCAACGAGGATCGACTCTTCAAGGTTTTGGTTTAACGACGGACTGCTCAGCTTGGCAGAGAACCTTCCCTCTCTCGGGAGATTACCTGGCTTCATCGCTCCTCTGGCTTTCTTCTTCAAAGGTTTTTTCAACCAGCTAGCCAAGGGAGATACATCCCACCTCCTCCTTCACCAACTGGTCCAAATCAAGATCAGAACCCTGGTTCAGGGCACTCATAGATCAGGCATGCGGATCTTCAGTACATTATCAACCTGCGCCACATTTCCCAAGGGAGACAATCTATCCGTCGCAGCCGGCGCTCCCACGCCTCATCTAGAAGCTCCAAGACGCAACCCACGTTTTCACTTTCATCGACAGGGAAGATCACAATGTCGCCGAAGAGGAAAGATGGAGACGCCCCTAGTAGAAGAAGAAGGGCTCACCACAGATCCTCTGACTATGCCTTCGACACAGATTCTCCTCCTCAAAATAGGCCGATACCAGTTCATCAACTTTTTTTAGTTCTCCAACCCCCTCAAACAACCCCCCATACTCCTTCTCTCAACCCCTCCAACCCTCCCATCCCGAAGGTAAGCAAATCAAGGAGAAGCTCTCGTATTTTCAGAGGCTTGGACTACATTTTTCTCCTCTGCATCATCCTTTTGTTTCTTCTCGTCCTTTTTATTTACTTCCTCCTTCTTTTTCGCTCTCCTTTTCACCCAACTTCCCTTCCCCCTAGTTCAATTAATAGATTTTAATAATAATAATGGTGAGTTGGGATTGGAGGCATCCTTGTCATTACCTATGCTCACCTAGGGATGAATAAGTGTCAAGGGAAATGGGAATAGGCTAAACTAGTACATGATTTAAGCCAGACGACACTGGAAAGACAACAACTGGTCAGGTGCGATGAAGGTGAATAACCACCTCATTAAAAAACGACAGTGATAACCGAGTACTAGGAAATTGACTCATGAAGTACATGCTTTGTGAATTCTATTTCCTCTGCATCCATTCATTAGCATACAACATATTCCTGTATGCTAATGCTAAAGTAAGAATGATGATTTCGCTCACCCATTGGGGATACAAGTTGTTTTCTCTCACTCTCCTTATCAAATTGATTGTCACTTATTTCATTGTCTGGTTGCAATGCAATAGGTGAATTCGTTTCATTATACTCGTGGTCTCTTCTCTCTCCTCCTTATCTTTTACCATGGGCAAATAATTTGCAACATCAAAAAAAAAAAAAAACTTCAACACGCAGTCACGTCACCACCATCTTACTTACGCAAAACGATTATCAAGCCGCCTATTGCCAATCGATCAATTTCGACAAAAAATGTTGATTAAGTATTTGATTACTCTGTTCAAAAAAAAAAAAAAAAAAAAAAAAAAGGATGGCTACCAATCGAACGTTCAATCCTAGTCGCCTCACTAAAACGACCAATACATAGATCACTTTTCCAAAAAAAAAAAAAAAAAAAAAAAAAAAAAAAAAAAAAAAAAAAAAAAAACAAAAAAAAAAAAAAAAAAAAAAAAAAAAAAAAAAGGGAGAGAAACGATCTCCAGTTCGATAGCACGCCGACTCAAGATCCACGAATCAAAAGATCTCCGCATCAAATCATCACATTGCTTTCACGACGATTGTCTTGTGTTGAAAAAAAAAAAAAAAAAAGGTGAGATGGCCCAACCAACCAATCTACTCAATAGGTAGGTCCACAGACTCACCGATTACTCATAACCATCAACTTACACTCATATACCCAACCGTGGGGAAACGGTTCTTATAAGCATCACTAATCACCGATTAGCTATTGATCGACCAATTTTCGCTCGATAGGCAGACTCCCCGACTACTTGTCAAATCAAGATACCATAGTACATTCACGACACCGACCATAAAAAAAAAAAAAAAAAAAGGAAAGAAGAGAGGGGGGGGGGGAAGATGAGGTAGGGCTTTCTAACATCAATGGATTGTCGAAAGCAGAGCTTTACATCTCTAAAACTCAACAAATCCAATCATCATTATTCATTCTCGTCACTAGCCTTGTGCTTATGGGGTTTTGATCAACAAAACTCTTATGACAGGTTGATCTCCGACCAATCAATTACTCAATCCATCGAGACTTCGTCAGACAAATGAGTACTTGATAGATCGGATAAGCATCATCAAGCCACATGACTCTCCTGTATGCATGACAAGTTAAAAAAAAAAAAGAAAAAAAAAAGTCCTTAGCCACGATCAGCTGATCGTCCAACCATTTGTCGAACCATCGATTACTTGATAATATCGGATCATCATGCATCTACGCAGTCGTAGCCGAGCATGGAACGATAAAAGACGCACTGACTACCGATTGATCAACTACTCAATCGGTCGTCTGATAGTCGGACTAATGAGTATTTGATGAATCGGAATATCATAGTGCATACATCACACTGCCCATAAGCAAAGGAATGGTCCTTAGGTCCGACGATCTGCTTTAAACAGACCATTATATCTCAAAAAAACAAATCATCATCATTCCCAGAAAGATTTTTCGACCAAATAAACTCTGACAGCCCGCGGTTCCCCGACCAATTAACTACTCTCACACTTTGTCGGAACAATGAATACTTGATAAATCGAACAAGCATCACACACCCACGAGGCCATCCTGTTATTAGGAAAAAAAAAAAAAAAGAGAGAGAGAGAGAGAGAGAGAGAGAGAGAGAGAGAGAGAGAGAGAGAGAGGAAAAAAAAAAAAAAAGGAGGAATTAGACGACAGTCAGCCGATCAATCAATCATTGGAAGAATCACTGGCTACTTGATAAGATCGAACCATCATCATACATCCACACGGCCTTGGACGGCCATTGAACGATCAAGTATTCCTAAAGATTGTCAACCAGTCAATAGGCGCACCCTTGAGTACTTGATGAACCGGATTGCCGTTACCAATCGTAGGCAAAAAAAATAAAAATAAAAAAAATAGAGGGTTCTTAAGTTGATGATCCGCTGAAAAGTGGCCATTATATCTCAGTAAACCCGTCGATCATCATTCATTCTCGCCACCTGCCTTGCGCCTATAAAGGTTCCAATCAACTTCGACGCCCACCTCATCTTCCATCAATCAACTACTCTAACACTTTGTCGGACCGATGAACACTCGATAGATCGGACAAGCATCACATCCTTGACCGTCCTGTATATATAAGTCAAATATTTATATTCTATGTCTATTTGTACATAAATATTATATGTAATATAATATTTATATGTAATACAATATAGATGTAATATATTAGTATAAAAAAAAGATGAGTATATACATAACAAATATATAAAACATAACAAATATATAAAAAATATATATACATAATATATATAAGAGATTATATACATATAAGAAATTGTATATATAAGTAATAAATGAAAATAAATAGGATTGCATATACTGATTTTTGTATGATAATCTCGAGAATATAAAGAGAAAGGTAATAAAAATAGATCAGTTCATCTATGGAGGATTCTTTTTGTGAAAATTCAACCTTGCAAGTCTCAAGTTTTCAGATTATAAGCTATTATAATAAATGCACCAGAAAAAATTGCTAATATTCAAGGTTCACCAAACACTTATACATTTTCTACTCCAAAATTGAATTCATCTCCAATTTTTCTTTTTTCTTCCAGTTCATGTTTCAAACAAATGAATCGAGTTTTCAACCCTGTTTCAACCACCACCATGTTATCTTGTATTTGTTCCACTGAACATTGTAAAACACTCCCACGTAGATGAGTATATGTATTTGAAAAAGCCGGATGAAAATAAAATTTCATGTCCGGTTTTAAAGTAGAGGTAATAAACTGTTTTATATTACCGATTACCCCCCTCGTAAAACTAAATTTCGTAAACATCATAGAGGAAGAATGAAAGGGATTTCTACAAGAGGGAATTCAATTGTTTTTGGAAAGTTTGCTTTACAAGCCTTAGAGCCATCTTATATGTATATAAAGAAAAGAGGGGAGAAAGCAAACACAAAGGGAGTAAAAGAAGAATTTCCTGACGATGACCAGTCGATCAATCAATCAGTAGATGAACCATTGGCTACTTGTTCGGTGATAAAACTGTTGATCATCATTCTTTCTCGTCACCCGCCTTGTGCCTATGAAGGTCCCAATCAACTCTGACGCCCAATTCATCTTCCATCAATCAACTACCCATTATATCGACACTCTGTCAAATCAACGAGTATTCCATAGTCTGGAGAAAGCATCATGCATCCACGTGGCTATCCTGTATGGATTAAAAGCTACAATAAAAAAGAAGAGAAAAGAACAAACAAAGGAAGAGACAAGCAGCCTCAATTTTATGACAGCAACCAACCGATCAATCAGCATCTTGTCAGACCAACGACTAGCTTATAAATCAGATCATCAGCATGCATCCACAATACCGTGCTGTAATAAAAAAAAAAAAAAAAAAAAACAATGGAAATGACATCAACGATTCTTGATAAACTCCTGGTCCAATACCAAAACCTGCCACCAGCCTAGTATCTATGAAGAGGTGATCCAGATAAGCCTCAACGTTAAGTTGCGGTTCGACAATTGTGTGCTTGATTAGACTAACCAAGTGCGGAGTTACTACTGCAATGCCCACCCATAAATTGCTCAGTCGACACAATACTCGGTGAATCATACTAAAAAAAAAAAAAAAAAGAGAGAGGGGGGGGGGGGGCGGACGGAAAGCAGACCTAATAGACTAATTACCCAATCATTCACTGCGCAGACCCTCTCGTCTTATCATCGGATCACTACACTACCTCCCCTCCACCCATCTATACGCATCTAAACACTTTTCTAAGCAATCACCCAATCATAACTGACTTGCTCAAACCGATAAACCCATCACTCATCCAACGGACCGATCACTCGAACCAATAAACCTACTCATCAAATCACTTAACTACGGAAACACCAGTTATCTAAAAAAGAAAAAAAAAAAAAAGGGGGGGGGGACGAAGCAAGAAGAAGAAGGCAAAAAGAAAACAAACTGCTTCAGCATCCCGCCAAAATGAGTTACACTTTACATGCAGGACGTCTGATCAAAGCACAAGCGACCCTCAAAGATTATCACCACAATCGGGATAAAAAATGACTGTCCAAATATCTTTTATCAACATATACTCATCAATGCCCTCACTTTTTCAAAAAAAAAAAAAAAAAAAACATTCACTACTCGACCGCTCATGACATCAACTCACTCGACAAAATACAAACGTCCAACCAACCAGCATTATTAAAACCTATCTAAACTGTCAACACATTACCAAAAAAAAAAAAGAAAAAAAAAAAAAGAGAAGAGAAAATAAGAGAGAAGGATGTACCTCAACCACAAGTTGCACAATTATAAGCATTTCTCAAAATTCTTTGTAATCTGCAATTTCTCACATCTTTTTATTGGCTGTCTTGTTTGCAAGGTATGTATCATTTCCTCAGGAATTTTCTCCATCACACCATTTCCTTCCCGTTCAAATGTTGTCCGCCACTCCCTTCAACCTTTTTTCTTTTCTATTTTTTCCCACCCTCACAACCACGACACTAACATTTTTTCTTTTTTTTTTCTTCTTCGCACCCCCAATTCTCTTTTGTGCATTTCTCTTCTACACAATCCTAAAGAAATCAGATATCCTTTCACAACTCGACACATAAAGAAGAATGAAAAAATCGGATGTCAAGGATATTAAAAAAAAAAAAAAAAAAAGAGGGNGGGGGGGGGGGGGGGGGGGAAGAAGGGGGCCAGCAAATATAAACAAAACAAAACACAAAAATGTCATTGCTAACCAAGCAAATCAAGACTCACCAAACACAACTCAAAACAAGATTACATCTAAATAATAAAAAAGGCCCAAACTGTCTCTTCTCTACTTATCTGATTCAAATGCATCAAGATAATAAACCAATTAAGACATTCCCTAACATTATAATCAGATATCTACTTCAAACTCGATACCAATCAATTATCCAAATAAGAAAGGATGACATTAATTAAAAAAAAAAAAAAAAAGGGGGGGGTGAGAAACCAAGAAACCAGACAAGGAATCGCGTGAATGATGTAGAACAGAACCAATGCACTACGCCTAATCTTATTTAAATGTCTGTGCAGATGGACCCCTGACTCAACATTTTTCTCGCTGCATCAGGGCCTCAATAAGTACTCGGAGCTGAAGTTTATGTTGTCCTCCTCATTCTTCCACCAGCTCACACCTACAAAAATCCTTGATTGCGTCAACCCTCTCTCTCAGAACATCAATGAACTTTTCAATGTTCAGACACATACTACTCAAGAAACCCATAGAGTACATGTTCATGCTATAAAGCTAAAGAACCCACTACCACCACCACCCTCTCAGCCCCACCCCCAAACACACCTCCTTCTCCAACCCCCACCGCCCCACCCTCTCATCCCCTCCCAATCTTAGATGCCCCCTCCTCTTCTTCATCTTTAATTCACCAAGCTACTCTTGAGGCATTCGAGCAACTCAAGCACATGATGGTCACCCAACTGGAAGAGAGTCATCTCTCCATCGAACAACTCAAGAACCACCTTATCGAGAAGCAAGAAGAAGAACCCGCAGCATGGAAGTCTACTCTCGCCTTTCCTTGCTATTACTGACTTCAGCTTAAGAGTGGCATCAGTGGCAAAAGACTGCATCGAACCACTCATCACCAAGTCCATCAAGCAACTACTTAACAAGGCCATCCGCAAGGGCATGGACAAGGCAATACCAATCATCAAGTTTGAATATAACTACTGCATGAGCCTTGTCCGACGTGATGCTTACAGGTAAGCAAGGGCCGTCGCCCAATTTTATATCTATCGGCCCCGGACTGTCAATAGGTCCACACCGTTTGCGTTGAGGGGCTTATCCTTATATTCTGTTTTATCCTGCTCATTGGGCATCCAAGAGTCAGAATATTCATCATATCGGAAGAAGGATGAACACTCCAAAACCGAAGATGGCAGGAGGTCATCATCCAAGCGTCACTACGAGGACGACAAGGGCAGGGGTTACGACTACTACAGAACGACCAAGAAGTCTCACTTAGACTACGACCACAAACACTCGGACCAATCGCGCCCAGCAACCGCCGACTCTACCAGAACCTCTCAGTAGTCCCCCTCTCTTCCCAATTCCCTCCATCCCCACTATCCTCTCCAATTTGAAAAAACCACCCTCAACTTCAGATCTCCGCCTCGCTACCTTTGTGCTACAAGAACACTCATCTTGGTTGAGAAACCCGGACAAGTTCTTTGCCGCCTCTCCATCAAGCCATTTTTCTAATTGGTCCCTTTTACTCTCTTCATCCTCCAGAAGATATTCTCACTCAGTCTTGTGATGGATTCGTCATGGTGTTAAGCTCCAATTCAAGGATACTTCCCACATTCCAACCTCAAAGGTTATAGAAGTTAGACGAATGGTAAAATCAATTTTCTCAGCATCCCGTTTTAAGCAAGTCCTCAAACTGAACTGCCCCCCCCCCTCTCATCATACCCAATCACAACAACCCCCCTCATCACATCCACTTCATCTCATCAACAATCTCACAACTTCTCTCCTCAGGAGTAATAGAACCCTCCTCACATCTCATTGTAATCAACCCTGTTTTCGCAACAGAAAACTTTTTCAAAACTCGCTTCAAACTTGACGCCCGTTTTGTCAATTTTTTCTCCACCTTCCACCCCTTTCACCACAAATCAATCGGCGGCGCTACTGCTCACCTATCAGGCTCACCAACTCAGGATTTTCTCACATGTTTATTACCATATCCCAGTCCACCCCACCTCGCGACCCTATCTTGCCTTTCATTAGAATGGTCTCAACTATTAATTCACAACACTCTGCTTCAGAATTTCCTCTGTTTGTTGGATTTTTGCAACCGTAATGCAAGAAATCATGGCCGAACTTCGTATCTGTAGCGTCTTTGCCACATCTTACATTGATGATTCTGCGCTCCCCAACAGGGAACTACCCTTACTTCTATGACAATCATTCAATTGCATAGCGCTACTCCATAACCTTGTTTTTTTCCTTAGTACCCACAAATGTTCTTTTCTCCCATCTCAGTCCATACGTTTTCTAGGATTCACCTTAGACTCCCATTCCAAACGAATAAGAGTTTCTGAGGACAAAATCCAAAATAATTTTCGTCTCATTCAATCCTCCTCGAACCCTTCTAGCAGAACACTTGCCAAACTTGTTGAAAAACCCGCTTCCCTATCCAAAGCTTTCCTACCTACCCATCTCTACCTTTCATCACTATGCAAAGCCATTTCACCTTCCAACCGAGATTCCCCTATCCAAATCTCGGATAACCTTATTCACGATCTCATGTGGTGGATTTCTCACCTACCTCACCTCCCAGGAAGACTCTAGACTGTCCGCCCAGCCTCCTTATCCATATTTACAGATGCTTCAGCTACTCAGATCGCAACTATCATTTACCCTTTTCACAACGAGCCAATCACATTTAACCAATGTTTACCTCAATCATTGTTAGACTCATCTTCCACTCACAGAGAATTTTTCATCATCCTAGAAACATTCCTTTTTCTTGCTTCTGCTCACCCTCATCTACTTTCCTCAGCCTCAATCAGACTTCACTCCGATAGCCAGGCTGCCACAACTCTGCTACTAATAATGAAATCAACTGACGAGTCCTTCAATCCATGGTTATGTAGCATCGCCTCCATCCTACTCCTCTTCGATTCCCTCCTCAGTCCTGTCTGGATACCCAGAACATTAAATACAACAGGTGACTCTATATCAAAAATCGAAGATAACACAGATTGGGGCTTAGCAGACCACATAAAAGTCGAAATCTTATCTCGCATAGGTGCACCTGCAATTGACCTTTTATCATCTGACTATCATCACGTCTGCCCAATCTTTGTCTCTAGAAATTGGTCAACCAAAGCTTCCCAAGTAAACGCTCTCTCATTAGACTGAAACTTGCTACCATCCCTTCCCTATCACTGGATTTTTCCATCTACTTCATTTTTACATCACACCCTCTTTCAGCCAGCCCAGCCTCCTACCTCCTCATATTATCTTCATCACAATGCACGACTTGGTACCCCCGCATTCTATCATTCAACATTATCCACCGCTTCACCATCCTTGAATCCAGATTCTCCTGCTTCCCCTGCCCTAGGGTCCACTTCACCACCCCCAACCCTGCAATCCTTGGACGAACAACAATTTTCCTCTCCACCTAAAGTTCCCTCACTCGTCCTTTTCCACCCACGGCGAGTCCCATATCCATACCTCATAAACGTTCCCACAATACTCCACGTTCCCTGTCGCATCATCACACCCAGACTCCAACCCTCCTCTATTCCTGCCTGTACTCCCCCAATTCGGAAGCTGTATCCACTTTCCCCTTCATAAACTCCCGCTTTCTCAAACCACTTCTCTATGGGCTTGTTAAAACCACCACCACTTACCGGACCATCACCACGCATCGGTCGAAACAAGTAACCTCTCCTTATATCTTGCCCTAACCGTAACTCCTTAACAATCCCGGAAGTCATCCCAAGAAGGTCTCCTCTTCCCCCTTTGGGTCTCGCAACCTTATCATAAATCTTCCACCATGACGATCAGTCTTTGTGTAACCCGACCGAACAACCCTCTGTTCAATATCAATCTCCTTATATTGCAATCGCAACCCCTCACCACAACGCTGCCAACTCTCCCATACGTACAAAAACGCCCCTCCATCCCGATAAGCCTGAGCCTCCGTGTATCCCTTCAATAGTCTCACCTTTGTCCTAATATGCTTCAACACCGTCTTTAATTTCTGCCATCTCAAAGGCCACGCAGACTCTTCAACCACACCTCTCTGCAACGAATACTCTCGATAAGCTTGCGGAAAGCTCGCACCCTGCTACTTTGGCAAGGATCCCCTTCCCGATCTCTTCCGAGCAATCAAAAGCAAGCACTCAAGCAATTCCCTACCGCATCTACAGTGGATGGAGATACGGGCGGTAGGCCTTCAGCATCGGAAGTTCGACACCGATTTTCCACCTCAACAAGCTATTGGTTGCTCACAAAGGACAACACATCCAAGTCGATACATGTCATACAATCTCTTCCGACTTTGTTTCCCTCCAACCACTCATTCAAGGCAAGAAAAAGCTTCTTCATTCCACCTCTCCATCGCCAACCAGCCCTATATTTTTAAATCAATGTGCTGCTCCACTCAAAACCAGCTTCATATCCACCTTCGAACTCCGGAGTGTTGCGCTTCTGTCTCTAGTCACCATCGCTCAGTCGTTCGTTCCACCATTCCCTACAAGACGACAATGTTACTTGCGGGACTATGGAGGGAGTTGGGCAGTCCCAGGAGGTGTGCGGGCCTGCGGCCCACTTCTACGACTTACTTCTGTGCGATCTGGCATCATCTACGAACTTTCATTTTCCTATTTTATTTGAAAGAGACATACTCAACATTATGCCAGTAACTCCACACTTGGTTGCATGCAAGGTTAACGGGACAGATTCAACAAGCACACAATCCTCGACCAGCACCAACAACCAACAACGACTTACGGTTGGGAACCGGTACTGGGACATCAACATTCGGGACCTCGGGCCCAAATCGTAGATCTACTACATCTAAGGACGGCAAGACAACCAGACACTACAGTTCTCTAAATCAGCGGCGGACAAACTCAATTCAGCATCTACGGTCCCATCGGAGGTTTAACGTGACACTCACACTGGCTGGAGTACGGATAGCCCGTCCGCTCCCATTGCCTTGACCTGCGACTATATAAGTCACGGGCGACAGCCCAACCATGATAGCTTGCGTTCTTTTTCGAGTTGTGCCTTCCAGGCCCCGGCCGCCCGCAACATTCATCGCAAACGCGAACTTGCCCGCACGCCACACAAGGGTCATGTCTTTTCAGAGGTCGAGTCCTTTTCCTCACCTTGATTTGGTGAAGCGGTGCGGCCCGCCCTCGATTTATCCGCGGTGTGCGGGCCTGCGGCCCACTTCTACGACTCACTTCTGTGTGATGTGGCATCATCTACGGACTTTCATTTTCCTATTTTATCTGGAAGAGACCTACTCGGCATTAGGTTGGGGGAACAAAAAAAGGAGCTGGGCTTTTTTTTTTTTTTTTTTTTTTTTTTTTTTTTTTTTTGGGGTTTTTTTTTTTTTTTTTTTTTTTTTTTTTTCCCTGTTTTTTTTTTTGTCAAGCTTTTTGTGTGTTAAGTTTGGTGTTTTTTGGGGTCTTGGAGTTGATTGTTTTGGCTACCGGTAGCCCTGAAAAATCCTGAAAATCCTTTTTTTTTTTTTTTTTTTTCCAGAACCACTTGGTTCCGGCTCCTACCATTCTGGGGAGCAACAGTCCGGTTCCTTTTCCCCTGGTAAGTCAATGGAAAGTACAGAGACGGCTCACCCCACACACCCCACGCTCCTCCCCATTATGGTTGGAAGGCCCGAGTGGACGACATTTATTACTTCCGACAGGAAGGATATACCACCCCTCACCCCTGCCTGAGCTATCCTATTTTAACTAGTCCACTATGCTGTTGCTGGACGCTCCTCTCAGTTGTGTAACTGCCAGTTATTATATGAATCTCTAGAGTGAACGACGACTATGAAATCTGTATTGCCATTAACAGTCCTAAGCCCTCCCAAATGGCAGGACAATCTGTATTACTCAACAGAGAACTTTTCAAAGCAGCTGTACCTATTCCACCCCATACCATTGCATATCCACTAGTGACAGTTGATGGGGAGGGAACGGGTCCGGGAATTCTGCTGGTGGGCGTAGCGACACTCCTGGGTTCACTTTAGTCCATTCCTTGAAGCAGATGCCGTAGTCTCTCTTGAAGTTGCCCTGCTCCTGTTCGGGGGGCTGACCACTTTCCCATCGAATATAGGCAATCCAACCCCCTGTTTCACTACCCAGCCAGCCCTTGGAGAATTGATTGATTGCCAGTTGAATATCTTCCTTTGAGTGAAATGTCTGTAGTTGGTTTTTAACCTTCTACCATCTCGAGAGAAGTTCTTGTTGTACGTACTGTTTTATTATTTCCATTACTTCTTCTCCTTCCATTCGAACACCCTCTATGGCGAGTGTGCAGCACTTCCTCCAAAGTGCTCGAATAACCGCTCTTCGTCCCAGCCGGAACATGTTGTTTTCAAAATCGTTGTCCGTGGGGGAGGACCATGCTTCACAGAGCAGCGCCCTCCAATCCCATGGCCAGGTCGATCCAGTGCCCAGTTGGCTCCATATCCTGTCCCACCAACGCCAAGTGAGGAGCGTCTGGGCACTGTAAGAAAACGTGTCCTATAGTCTCCGGGATCTTACGGGAGGGGAAGGCGTTTTGACAGGCTTTGCACCAAGGGAGCGCCAGGCCCTTCTGCTCCAGGAACGTACGGTCTATTAGCCAATTGTTAGTCGGAAGACAACGATGTTCTATCTGCCACTGCAGCGAGACCAACTTGGCTGGTTTAGATCTCATGGTTGAAAACCATCGGATGGGGCAGACAACCCTTTGACTTATGTTTAGGTGGGCTATCTAGCGGGCTTTTACAATCTCCTTGAGGTTCACCTTTGGCCGCAGTAGCCGGTAAGTGGACTTCACTGACAGGCTGTAGAGACATGTGCTGGGATTGATTAGCGTTCTTCGTGTCGGTGCCCAACGCCACTCCTCTGGGTCGAACGGGAGTTCGGCAAGGGGCGTTCTGGAGCGGAATGCAATCCATTCTTCCTTCTGTTTTAATACCCGAATTTTGTGCAGCTCCTCATTCTTCCACCACCTCATAACTTTCGGCGTTTGCCCAGTAAGGACGTTTTCCTTTCCCTTATGGAAGAGGTTAATCAAGGATTCATCTGCCCGCACTTCCACCACGTTGCCAACACATTCCGTGTCGGCCGGGGCCGTGACCCAGTCTCCTACCGCCAGCCGTGGTCCTTTACGGAGGATGCGCACCCAGTCCAGAGGGATATCAAAGATCAACCTTTCCAGGTTTTTTTCAATATCATGACAGTACCTCATCAGAGCCCTCAATTGCGGCGCCGTTTTCCAGTCCCTGCTCGCCGGGTCCCATATATCTTTAATCCTCATTATACCGTGTTTGACCTAGCTATTCCACGGGTGGTCCGAGCTACGATGTGCCCTGCCATTTTTATCGGCAATACTCCTGTTGCCAAAGAGGGGTTGCCTCATCACCTCCTCCCATCTGTCTGGCATGGTTTTGTCTGGCAGCGGAAGTTGGCACCAGACCTTCAGTACCCGTGGCTAGAAGTCATCCCTGGTCAGATCTTTCCTCGCTGCTTCCCTGGTAGAGGTCCTGTCAACCCGGGGACGTCGTGGAATGGTCCAATATCGGTCCTCTAGCCAGGTCAAGGGGTCCACTCCTCGTGGTGCCTGTGGTGCCAATCTAGCAATTTGTTCTAATGCGAGTGTATACTAGCGGAGGTCCGGTGAGAAGACCAGTCTTTTGATCCATTGCACCATCAACGCAGCCACCTGGGTGTCAGGGTCGAGAATGCCCAAACCCCCTCTATCTTTAGGTTGGATCACCGATGACCAGGCCACCCTGCTTATGACATTAGGGAGCTCGCTGTTGTCTCTCCATAGCAGGGCGATGGTTTGTCTCTTGAGTGTTCTAACCGCTTCTTTGCTGAGGGCCCAAAGCGTTGATCTATACCAAAGGGTTGCTAGCACCACGTTATTGATTGCCAGTGCTCTGCCTATCAGGGATGTGTGCTTATCATTCCAGCGTGACATCTTTTTCAGTGCTAGTTTGAGAATCCCCTCGTTGTTTGATGTCGGCTTCCCAGATGTCGTCAGTGTTATGCCCAACACTCTGACCGGGGCGCTTTTCGATAGCCATTTAACCCGCGGCTGTTCCGGTGGGCGCACTCCTTGGTGGTGGATCCACCATCCCAGTGTTTTATTTCCCAAGTTGACGGTCATGTCCGAGACTGTCGTAAATCGATCCAACAACCGCTTAATTTCCTCCATGTTCTCGGGGGTGGCGTCCGTCATAATCGTCAAATCATCCGCGAACATTGAGCATACGGGGATCGCTTCCTCGGGGATGGCAAAGATCTGTAGTTTCCTAAGGTCTTTGTTAGTTTGGAGGTTCGCTGCCAGCGCCTCCATCACAATGATGAATAGGAAGGGTGCCAAGGGGTCCTCTTGGCGGACCGACCGTTGCAGCGAAATTGTTGGTGCCATCGGTCCATTGACTTGGACTCTCGTCGTGGCATTGTGATGGAGGATCTCGGTCCAATGCCGGAAGGTAGGCCCAATGTTCATTTTCTGCATGCATCTGTCTAAAAAGGTCCAGTCCACGTGGTCATACGCTTTCTCGAAATCGATGAAGACCACGGCGGCATTTAGTTTGTCCTGTCTTGTTATCTTGAGAATCTCGTTGACCAGCAGAATATTGTCGTGGATTCCTCGTCCTTTGACGAAACCTGTCTGTGTCGGGTGGATTATGTCTTCCAGAACCGGGATCAGGCGGTTTGCCAAGGCCTTTGCTAACATTTTGTAGACGACAGTGAGTAGGGTTACCGGACGGTAGTTCTTGATGTCCATCCGGTCGCCCTTTTTGTGTAGTAAGGTAAGGACCCCCTGCCCTACTAACTCCCCCATGTGCCCTGTTTCCCATATGCGGTGGTAGAACCTCATGAGGTCCGGGGCCATTAGTACCAAAAACGTTTCGCATAATTCTTTTAGGAAACCGTTCACTCCCGGCGTTTTCTCCTCCTCCATCTGCTTCAGGGCAGTCCAAATTTCCTCCTTGGATAGGGGGTTGTCTAATTGTTCCTTTTGCCGGTCCGACAGGATCTTCGTCATTGGTTCTAGGAAGTCAGCTATTTCCTTTTCCCTAGCGGCCCCCTCCCTTCCGACACATCTTGAGGTGAACAGATCCTTAAAAAAGGACCTAGCAATCTGCATGCACTGCGGCGTGGAGGTGGCCACTTCTTGTTGTTGTGTCTGTGGGACATATAAAGCCTCTATCGTGGTTCTACGTGCCCGTGCGCGGGCCAGGTTGAAGAATTTTTTGTCCATAGATCCTTCCGTTTCATAGCGTGTCAGTCGTCCCCTGATGCGTGTTCCCTCCCAGCGTTGTGTTGCGAAGGTCTGAAGTTGTTGTCGTAAAGATTGTAGTTCGGTTAATTCGTTAGGAGGTGCTTGACTCTGGGGTTGTTCAAGGTGCTGCTGTTTTTCGAGGAGTTGTAGACGACTGTGAGTTTCCATTTCCTGTTGATTCTTTCAGGATTGTAGCAGTTTTGAATATTCTCTGCATTTTTTGCCTAGATATAATAGGCCATTGTTGAACCAGTCAGTTTCATGCGATATGTGCTGTTTTTGCGTGTGCCAAAACTCCCAACAGTCCTTG
Organism: Chara braunii; assembly: GCA_003427395.1. Lineage (NCBI taxonomy): Eukaryota > Viridiplantae > Streptophyta > Charophyceae > Charales > Characeae > Chara > Chara braunii. Next base: position 491,003 of record BFEA01000233.1, read on the forward strand.
ACATAATTTTGGAAGGGTTTTTGTTGCAAGATGGATACATTGAGTTTGCAAAAACCCGGCCCTTGATCGGGCTTTTTGCGGAATGACAAGATGACCGTACACATTTTATGATCCAGACCTGCGTGCGGGCTAGCTGGTAGGATCGCTGGGCTCTTACCAGTATGGTTCTCCCAAAGCGGAGGTGAAGAGTGCAGCGAAATGCGATATTCAATTTGAATCACAGGAACCTGTGAGCTGTTGATACCTTCAATGCAAATGGAGCCCAAGGCTTCTGCCGAGGGCACGCCCGCATTTGTGGGGGGTGGGGGAGTTGGGCTCTTACCGGTAGAGGTGGTAAGGCTATGATACTTCAGGCCTGTGCCTTTAGTGAACACAAAAAGGCACTATGGGAAAAAAAAAAAAGGAAAAAATAATAAATAAAGAAGAAGAAGAAGAAGAAGAAGAAGCAGTTACAGGTTCGCAAGCCCTGGAAGGCAACTTTGTCAACTTAGCCTCATCTGAACTACAGTCTTCCCCCGAATGCAACATACAGTCATTATAGCTGAATTTAGACTGAAAGATACCCCAAATTCAGCTATAATGAGCATACCTTTTGACAGCTTAGGTCTATGCAGACAAAAGATCTGTAACCTGGAGGGAGGTTCCAGTATCCATGTATATGGCTTCGTGTGACAGGTGTGGGATGGGTGGGAGACACTGGGAGGGAGATGGGTCGGCCGGACCGTGTTTCATGACCCAAAAAAAGGGCTAAAAAAGAAAAGGAAGTGCTCTTCCCACCAATTGTGTCTGGTCCAGGCGGGGTGTCAGATGTCAGGGTGCGATTGACTGACAATGGCTGTGGCAGTCAAATCGACTGCATGTGAGTGTGCAAACAGACCATATTCATTGACAATAGTCTGAGGCTTCCTTGAAATGGGCCGCACACTGCTCCCTTTTTTGACAGAAATTCGCGTATGGCAAAGGAGGGCGAGGATAACTCCATGCAGCAGTTGCTGTAGGTGAGGGGGTCGACCCCTGCCAAACCACAATCACTTTCCTGTGATGAAGCAACTACTTTTTCTTTTTTTTCGTTTTTAACCACTAGTACCTTTGTAGGTTCGGAAAATATTGGGCCTCCGACCTTTCAGGAGGCCGAAACAAAACGACAGCCGCCGATCAGATTTATCAACGGCAGCCGTTGTCGGGCCCGGCCTCCTAAAAGTTCGGGCGCTGGCAAGAACTTGTCGGTTTGAAACCGGACGCCAAAGGTACTCTGCAGGAAATACTAGTTGAGGTAATATGAGCACCCCCAACTAGTATACCTGTGCCTGTCACGCCATCTATGCTTGCCTTCGCAGTGAATCCAAAATGAAAACGCCCAATGGGAGAGCACAAATAACTGTTGCTACCCAAGAGCCTAGCTCAGTAAGTATACCCATGGAGTGTTGAAATACAGACCCACCGATGGCACTTGATGAGTCAAACCAAATATTATGAATTGCCTGCGGCCGGTCAGCTCCATGATGATATCTCGAGGCTTTCTCCCATCAAAAACAAACAAACAAACAAAAAAGTGTTGCTTTCCCGCACTTCATTCATGAGAAAAAAATTCCCACAGAATCCATGGTGGCTGACAGTCACACACCGTATACACTAATCCAAATAGGGGCCTCCCAGTAGCAAGCTCCTACAGTGTGTGACACATTTTTTGCTGTTAAAAAATGCTTTTGCGGCATTCGTTGTCATTTTCACAAAAAAATGAGAATGAGGGACAAAAAACGAAAATTTGTCTGACGCCCCTGTAATTTCCATTATTCTGCATCGCGCCCCTCCCACAGCAAATTTACCGTCTCGCCCCTCTGACCACGATTCAAATTTCCCTTAAAACCCCAGTGTCGGTTGGGCCTGAAAGATTTTTGTTATGGCCCTACCGGTACCCATTCCAAATTTGCAGTATGCCCCTACCAGATAACTGTCGAGTACCAGTACAAAAAAATTCCATACGCCCCTACCGGTAGGGTGCATCTTTTCAGCACACCTCTATGGCTACGCGCATGGCAGCCACTTCATCTTCTCTCTCTCTCCCTCTTTCTCTCTCTCACACACACATACACACACACACACACACACACACACACACACACATATATACAGGTACAGGATGGGGACCAGTTTCAGATGGAAGCCGAAATACCGGCCAGGGCAGGGTTCGAATCAGGCCTAACCGGGCCCACAGTGAGACAGAAGCAACTAAAGAGCAAGCATTCTGCCTCCCGGGCAGATTTGTAAGGGATTCCGCACCAGCACTAGCCCCTCCCACCCTTTTGGTCGTTTTTTGTCCAGTTGGCCCTTCTTGTCTTTTTGTCTCTTTGTCTTTTTGTCCTTCTGACCTTTTGTCTTCGGAGCACTCTTCATACGCCTTCCCGCGGACCCACCCGTCCGTCCCTCCCCTCAAAACCAGTACCTGACCCAGATACCATCCCAATTTTTTCAGGGTACGAATCAAGCCTAACCGAGCCCACAGTGAGACAGAAGCAACTAAGGAACAAGCATTCTGCCCCCCGGGCAGATTTATAAAGGATTCTGCACCAGCACTAGGCCCTCTTGCCCTTCTTCTTCTTTTGTCGTTTTGTTTATTTGTCCTTTTGTCTTTTCACCTTTTTGTCGCTTCGATAGGGCACTCCTCATACGCTCTCCCACGGACCCACCCGTCCATCCCTCCCCTCAAAACCAGTACCTGACCCAGATACCATCCCAATTTTTTCAGGGTACGAATCAAGCCTAACCGAGCCCACAGTGAGACAGAAGCAACTAAGGAACAAGCATTCTGCCCCCCGGGCAGATTTATAAAGGATTCTGCACCAGCACTAGGCCCTCTTGCCCTTCTTCTTCTTTTGTCGTTTTGTTTATTTGTCCTTTTGTCTTTTCACCTTTTTGTCGCTTCGATAGGGCACTCCTCATACGCTCTCCCACGGACCCACCCGTCCATCCCTCCCCTCAAAACCAGTACCTGGACCACATACCACCCTGGTTTTCTAGCCGTTACTATTCGGGGGACGCACTGTACACAGCACATACGACAAAACCACCTAGGAAGAATCGTGATTCTAAAACCCAGGGATTGTGCCGAGAAATGCAATTGGACGGATGTAGGGCCAGTTTGCACTGGATAGTGACGAGGCACCAGCCCCTCGGATCCTATCGATAGGGAGTGACCACTCGGGAACGCCCATTCTTTATTCTTTACTCTTTATTCTTTTTCCTTTTTTTTTTCTCTTTTTGTCGCCACCCTCCTACCCGTCGTCGTCCTTTCTCTGTTGGCCCTATTCTCACCCCAAATATATACAAGTACGTCTGCCGAATGGTATTGCATATGCATTGCTAGTTGAGGTGTATACGTGTGATTGCTTTTCGTTTCTACGGAGCGGAGCCTGCGTGGCAAAGCGATTGTTCGGCTATGGCGGACTGGGACTTCACAACCGGAGCAGAGGAGGACCTTCCGATAATGTCGGAGCCTGAGGAGGAAATCGCGGTGGAAGAAGCGGTATATGGTCCTTGGATGTCCTCTCTCTGTGGTTGTATGGGGAAGGGCCGTCTTTGTTTGTCTGTGTAATGGATGTGCTTTTTGCAGGAAAGTAACCCCTCTGGTGAGCCGGTTGAGTGGCAACGGCGAAAAAGCTCTTAGGGGAGCCACACCCCTCCTTCGGCGTTGATCATCCCATGAAGTGCAAACCGGGCCCCCACTTGCTTACTCCCAGACGTTCTTCCATATCGGACTTCGCTGCTCGCTGGCTTGGCTTAGCTCTAGTTTTTCTGATTGTAATTACTTAAGTTGATTTTTCAGATTTCTTCCATTGCTCGGATACAAGAATTCCTGTTAAATGGCAAATGGCTATTGGACTAAGTGACTAGTTTCTTTGTGATCAGCATTTAATATGGTTTCGCATATATCTCCCCCTGCCCCTTTCTGGTTTCTGTCACATCATCCCTTTTGACCTCCTGTGGTACGTAAAGTAACAAGTATCCATCGTCACCTATCTCTGGGACAACTGATGCTTGCTACTTGCTACTTTACCATTCACACCCACATCGATTGTGAACAGTATTAGTTCTACCCTCACCTGCCTTAATGTTTTTGTATATCTGTGTATCATCAGTATTATGGTATGACATCAACACCCATGGGTGCAACCACTTCGTCATTTCTGTATTGTTGGGGGATACTTGGCTTGGTGGCTGTGGAAAACGGTATGATTGGGACATGACCGGATCTGGTGTATCACCGTAATGGTGGAGTGCATGACGTCTCTCGTCATGGTATTATCTGAACACACACACACACGTGTGCATGGCGGCCACTTCATCTCTCTCTCTCTCTCTCTCTCTCTCTCTCTCTCTCTCTCTCTCTCTCTCTCTCTCTCTCTCTCTC
>BFEA01000233.1:580635-629808 GCA_003427395.1 Chara braunii
AAATCAAAGAAAAGAGGTTCTGAACAGAGGGAGTTGTAAGGCTGTCTCTTATACACATCTAGATGTGTATAAGAGAACATGCACGTACAGAGAAAGTAGTAATATGCAGAGACCGTCATGCGCGCTCCGCTCTCGCTCATTCCTGTGTACGGTGAGACCTCGCGGAACTGAAAGCAATCCTTGATTGCTGGTGGGGGGCCAGTACTCCTGTGCCGCTGATTGGGGAAAGACAGCACAGACGGCTGTTGGTGGGATCGTTCGTGGATCAATGGCTTTGAGAGACTACTGATCACCGAAGATAACTGTTGATGGGATCGTTCGTCGATCAATGGCTGAGCGCGCCGCTGGCGAACCGTTGATTATTGTTGAGAATCACTGAGCGCTGACTTAAGAGGAGAGTAAGTGGGTATTTTAAGAACCCTTGATTTCCGATTACGATCGCTAATTACCACCGTTACCGCCGACTACCATCGGAGGAGCGGATACCGTTGATCGGTGACTTCATGCGCCGAAGTCAACCGTTGATTAGTGAAAAAAAAGACATCGCTGATCGCTGCCTGAGAGCAGGCAACGCTTGTGGCCCTTGGGGAGTAAAGCAGGTATCTTTGAGTAATGGGGCTGCCATCGAGCGAGGCTCAGGCTCTGTCTGTCAGGGCGTGCATCTCTGGCTTGGCGCACGGCGGGTGACCGTTGATCGTTGTAGGAGCGGATACCATCTGTCGGTTACTACTAGAGCGCGCGCGCCCCAGGTGACCGTCGAATCCTTGGCCGATAGGTAACCGATTCAGGGATGTGGAAAGCGACTAAGAAGGTGAGGACCTCGTCGACGGCGATGGAAACGCGCCCTGTGGGCCAGATGGAAGATCGGTGTACTTTAAGCAGTGCAAAGAAAAGAACATGTCGCAGCGGCGGAGAATGGGAGAGAGTAGGGGAAGGGAGAAGAAGAAGAGAATGTAGAGGCGGCGGCGGCGGAGGAGGAGGAGGAGATGGAGGTGGTTTTCGGAAGCAATCCCCTTGCCACGTGGCAGGATTTCGTTGGCGTTGGGAAAATCGATTCTTGGTCAGCAATGGTGGTGGATGGAGCAAGAGCAGTGACCTTTTTGCGGGTGCATTTCTAGCTATTATCTTCTGTTTACTTCCGACCATGGGAGAAGGAGCTTGGAAACAGCTGAAGCCACCGCCTCCCACTCCAGGAGTAAGGTTCGGGCATGCATCTGTTCTTCTACCCAATCGTCAGTTATTCGTGTTTGGAGGAAAGCATCCGGTCACGAACAACTTGCTAGGTGACACGTGGCTCTTCAGCTTTTGGTACAACAAATGGGTACTCATCGAGCACCCTTATGGATCGGTGAGTTTAAGCTTTCTTTTTTTTTTCTTTTTTTTTTTGAGCTTTCTAATGGAACTCCTGATTACCAATCAAACTGATGGGTGAGGCTCCAATTTGTACGTGGCGATGTGCACTAGCCGAGGAGCGTGAACCTTGGTCTGCTCTTAGACCATATTCAGTCTAAGTTCGCACACTCGCCATGGCAATCGGGCCTCATGTGTTGCGTGTATGTGTGTCTTGCGTTCCGCATTGGAGCAGCACTGCGCATTGTGCTGTGTGCTTTCCTTTCCCCCTTTCTCCCCCTCCCCTTTCCCCTTTCTCCCCACCCGCCCCCTTCTCCCCCCCCACTTCCCGGCCCCTCTTTCCCCCCTTCCCCCGTCTCCTCCTCCCTCCGAGTCGAAGTGTAACATTAATTTCGTATCTTCAATTATCAGTGATCAATAGGGGCATATTCGTTGTCGTCATGAAGAAAAGGGATGCTCTTCCTCTTTGGTTGAACTTGGTAACTGAGCACAAAACGCTCACAAGGGATATTTTGGCGCCAAGACGCAGTCTTTCCATTTCCCGCGAAAAACTAGTAGTGACATGGGTCAGGGTTTTGCGTTCCCCTTTGTAAAACCACCAATGTTTTTTGAACATGTCCCCTTGCTTGCTCAGACAGAGTCTTTGCATTAAATTTTTAGCGCCAAGATGCAGGCTTGCCATTTAAGTCGGAGTTCTTGGAAGTTTGTATGCGGTTGTGATGCTCGCGCAGCGGTGTCTGCCTGTTAATGGTGTCGAGTTTCTTTCTTGAGCAAACGTGTGTTTGGCGTTGATGTGGACCGTCAGGGGCTTGTCAGGTTCGCCAGGGCCGACGACTCTTGCGTGTCAGTCTACGTATGACGTCTTAGTGTGTGAATGTGTGTGAATGTGTGTGAATGTGTGCGAAGGTGGAGCCATAGGTGACTCTCTCTCTCTCTCTCTCTCTCTCTCTCTCTCTCTCTCTCTCTCTCTCTCTCTCTCTNCACGAGATATTAGCATCGACATTTCGGGATGCAAAGAAGGGAATTCGGTTATCTTCATACGTGAGCTGCCAATGTGCTACGACATGCCTAAAAACAAACAGGCCATAAACTCTTCGCCTCAAATCRATTCCCTGACAGAACTCTTCAAACTCTCTCTCTCTCTCTCTCTCTCTCTCTCTCTCTCTCTCTCTCTCTCTCTCTCTCTCTCTCTCTCTCTCTCTCTCTCTGTGTCTCTCTCTCTGTGTCTCTCTCGCTCCCCAGTTTTCTATGCTGTTGGTTTTGCTATATAATCTTTTTTGATGACGTGCTCTCATTGAACTGTTGGAAATTCAGAGCCCTGCACCCCGAGTCTACGCAGCAGCAGTGAGCGTCGGAGAGAACGTCCTGTTGTACGGAGGGGACTGCTATTCTCCGAGGAAAGGAAATGAACTGCTTTGGAGCAGGCCCTGCAGAGACACAACTTGGTTGTACAAGCTGGCGGAACGACAGTGGATTAATTTGCCCATGAGAGGCATCCTGGTCAAGCCGCGCAGCCACGTGGCGGCAGTTTCAAACGGGTAAGGGATCGTCACTATCGGTCGGGAGGTAACCACGAATCTCATTACAGGAAATCGTTAAGCATCAGCCAAAGGCAAAGACCCATCCAATCTTCCTCCCACCCTACAAGTTAGTAATCCGACGGCACATCATCTTTACCATTCCTAGAAGAGCAAAAAGTCGTACGCACAAGAAGAATGTCCAATCTTTTTCTCTATAATTAATAATTACTCACTCTTTTAATGTCCAGTCTTTTTCTCTATTAATAATTACACACTCTTTTGTTTGTCTAAATAACGCTCTTCCGCCTCCCCCTACTCATCCTCGTCCTCATCGTCCTCCTCTTCCTCCCTTGTCCTCCTCCTCCCTTCCTCTTCCTCCTCCCCTTCCTCTCGTTCCTCATTTTGTTTACTTCTTCCTAATTGCACAGCGTCATGATCATCATCAGCACACCCCCATCTTCTTGTTCTTCTTCTTGTTCTTCTTCTTCCGCTGCAGCTCGTCCTCCACCCCATCTTTGTTTCAAAGAAGAAATGAGTTGTGGAAAAAAAAAAAAAAAAAAAAAAAAAAAAAAGAGTTGTCGATGTCATGTTTTTGAGAAATTGAAGGTCGAGTTTCACTAGTAGCGAGATCAACCGTGGTTATGTGATGTTGATGACAACCACGTACGATCAGCGCGCAACAGAGCCGTGCCAGATGCCGTGATCTGTCCGGGTAACCAAATGGCTGAGTTCCAAAAAATTTGGTGTGTCTGAATCCGACCTCCACAACAACCTCGGTGTTCAAGAAAAAAAAAGGGAAAAAAAAGAAAAAAAAATCAGATGCCGTACGATTAGCGGCAGCGTTTGGGGTTTAGGGTTCAGGGGTTCAGGCCTCAAGGATTATGACTTAGGGGATTGTCGATTGAGGAACCAGGGATTGGAGTTTTCTTTGTTTTTTGTAACTTTTTTTCTCAAAAAGTTTGCCCATTCCCTTAGCTGTGGCGTTACCGCTGGATCGTGGATAGGGACAATGACAATGGGAGTCTTGTTATCACGACGCCAGTTAAACTTGGAAGGATACAGAGAGAGAGAGAGGATTAGCATGGGCCCTGCACATTCAAGGATTCTTTTTTTCCAAGCATGGGCGCTGCAGATTCAAGGAGAATACACACAAATCAAGAAATGGTCCAAAGTTTTAGAGGTTTAGCTGCTAGGGTTTAGGGTTTAGGGTTTTAGGGTTACGGTGTACGGTTTTGGAGTTTAAACCAAGCTTTGCTGCACCGCCAGCTTTGCACCGGGGCCTGGCGGGGCTGCAGTGTGCGCCAAGCTTTGCTGAACCGCCAGGGGTGCAGTCTTTCTCTTTTTTGGCTCTCACCGCCAGCCATTGTGGTCTGAGAGGAGTAGGTGATGAAGAAATCTTGGAAGGCTGGGGCTGTGTACTGGCGGTTTAAGCTGTAGGGTTTAGGGTTTAACATTTTAGGGAATAGGTTGTCTATTTTCTGATCTGTACAGTGGAACAAATGCAGTGTGGACAGACCAGGCACACATATCGAGAGGTTTAGGGCCTTGGGGTTTAGGGTTTAGGGGAAGAGGTCAGCTATGCCCTGATGTCACGTGATGTGTACACACTGGTGCACCTGCCACATGGTTCTGGGCAGGCAGCTGTGTCTGAAGGCTTAGTGTTTAGGGCTTAGGCTCTCAAGGTCTTGGGGGAAAGAGCCGTTATTTATTCCCTGGTGGGTACGGGAGTGGTTTTGCCACTTGGTTGAATGGGGCTCAGTACAGTGCAACTAGAGCTGGAGGAAGCTATTCAGGAGTCTCGGGCAGGCTGATTTTCTTTCCCAAACTGGACCCATCCAGAGGTAACCTGCTTCCTGTCTTGTTGCGGCTTTACCTTCAATGCATCCTTATCATGAATTAGTCAAAGGCTCAAAGCTATCTGTTCTGCGGAAACGTAGTATGAACTTTTACCTTCTGCCTGCCTTGTTGAGGCTGAAACTTCCCATTAGCTATCTTTTTTAATTGGTTGGGTTTCCTGAGTGTTTTGATGGCAATTTTCCTTTAATTTTTTTTTGTTGTTTCTCCTGTGCAATCGTAGATCAGACAAATTGTTCCCAAACTCTTCTTTCTTGTAGGAATAGTAACAATGATCCGTGGGAAACTGAAAAAAAAGAAAGGAAATGCCCCTCCATAGTCCAGACGGCCAGGTGCATGATCTGCACTGTGACACGATGCAGATGTCAAGGTACATCCTGACAACGGGGAGGAGAGGACGTTGCTGCAAGTTTTCGCAGGGTTGGCAGGGGTAGTTTTGAATATCACCCTTCTTTTTTCTTATTCCATTGTTTGTCCCTTTGAGAAAAGGCCATCCCAATGTTGTTATTGTCGCGTGATTTTTCATTCTTCTCGCCCCCCCCCTCCCCCCTCCTTTTGTCCAATTCTGAAGTCAAAGCTTGTGTTTTTCTCTATTCCCATCTATGCACTGTGTGATGGCCATGGTTTTCAGTATGACGTTTTACATTCATGGAGGTCGCCGCGATGGCGGATGGATAGACGAAGAGAGTCGCAAGACGTTTCTGCCAACAATGGCTAAAGGTGACGTCATCTGGTCTGTCGACTTGGCGGAGAACACGTCTTTTGTGGCCTTCAAGAGTGATCCACATACAGGACCTCCAGAGGACAAATTATTGCGTTTTGGGCATGCTGCAGCTTTGGTGGAATCTAAGATATGGATGTCTGGAGGTAAGATTGAGCACTTTTAAAGTTGCATGTGTATGTGTATTAGGGGTGTAGGAGCTACTCCCACAAGGACTTTTTCAACTGAATCTGGTTGCAATCGCCATTGCATACACCCCTGAATGTCCCACTGGCGTGAGTATGCCCTTATATGATGGGGAGAAAAAAAAAAGATTGCATAACATTGGTTAGGTGGCAAAGCTGTCATTGCAGCTGTGTAGTATTCTGTTCCAACGGCTGGGATGCTCGCCTTATGCTCTGCGTGTATATTGTCGTAGAGCATCGTCCAGGGAACTCTAGGCAGAGAAGAGGACAACAAACGAGGGGCTGTGGCAGACTGTTCTGACGGAGGTTCACCGACTCATGAGGAGGCCAAACCCGCTGCAGTCCATGGGGTCCCCTAACCGATGATACTGTAAGTGATAATCCACCTTACGCCGGTTGCAGTTAAGCATCAACGACTGCTTGACAACTGATACCCTGAGGTGGGCACCAACCGCTGCCCTCAAGGTACCTGTGATGGAAATCAAAGCAGACTATCACTCACCCACACACGATGGACCACTCTCTGTATTATCCTATATCTATATCTATATCTATACATATATCATGATGTTTATGTGTATGTCTAAACATATACATATCTATATATATCGTCAAACAGAGCTGCCCGGTAAACCGTAGGAAGAGAGGGAGAAGAGGACAACAAACGAGGGGCTGTGACAAACTGTTTTGCCGGAGTTTCGCCGACTCATCAGGAGGCTGCGCCCTCAACAGTCTGCAGAATCCCCTAACTGATTACACGGTAAGTGATAATCCACCTTAACCCCGTTTGTGGTTAAGCATCAACGACTGCCCGACAACTGATACCCTGAGGTGGGCACCAACCACTGCCCTCAAGGTACCTGTGACGAAAATCAAAGAAGACTATCACTCACCCACACCAGATGGAAACTCAACAGACTGTCGGTTCACACCCCATTATATATATGTAATGTACATATGTGGGGCTCAGCCTCCTGATGAGTAGGTGACACTCCGACAAAACAGCCGCTTGTTTGTTGTCCTCTTCTCCCTCTCTGCCTATGGTTTACTGGGCTGTTCTTCATGATGATATATAAATATGAACAAATGACTATCCCTACTGGCAGCTGCAACCCCATGGTAGCAAGTTGGGGTTGGTAACTGCTACATGGAGCTGATACTGTTTGAAGGAAAGCCACCTAGGGACTCTCGGTTGGAGCAGGTGATAGGGAGGGGTATACAGTACAGACCCATGCATCATTTCTTTTGACTAGTCTACATACCAACTGTAAAGGCTTGTTCTCTTAGGGACTCACTTCCAAGGCATGGAGGGTGCAGCATGGTGCTCTTTTGTAGGAATGTGGAAACAATGGTCAGCATCTGGACTTGTGGAAGGGTATTTAGACCTTCGGGATGTCGGGGTTCGGATGCTATCAGTATATGATCAAAATATGTTAATTTTGAAAACTCCCAGAGTCCCAGCTTTAAAAAATCTGGAAGTTTTCCTTTTTTTAAAGTTTTTTTCCTCTTTTCTCGGGGGGGGGTGGGGGGGTGGGGGTGATGAGGTGCCCCCTGCAGTTGACTGCAATTACGGTGATGACGACAATGATCACTCATCCAACTCACCCAATTAGGACCAGCGCTCATCCACGCGTCCCCCTGGATGTGGGGGAATGATCTCTAAAGAAAAACAAGCCTCTAGCTAGGCCAAGATAACAGGACCGATCAACGGCCTCAATGTCTTAACTTGTTTGGTACTGCCAGCGCCATTTTCATGTGTTTCGATTATTTCATTCACGGAACTTTGAATGCTTTTGAATCTATGGTGTTAATTCTACTCTCTACTTGTTTGTGGGCTCAGGAAGGGAAGCTGACAAACAGGAAAGGGAGTGCAGTAATGTGAGCAAGAGTGGAATGGGGGGAAGGCAGGAGAAATGTCTGAACAACGTCAACAGAAAAGGAGAAGAAGAGAGAGGGAGAGAGACAAGAAAAGTCGAAGAAGACAAGGGAGAGAAAAGAGGAGAAGGAGATGAGGCAAAGGAAATAACAGGAGTCGAAAAAGTCAAGAAAAAGAGTGTGGCATACTGATACCACACGGGCCCCAGTTAGGGCCCGGTTCTGTAGCAGGCACGGGTTAGGCCTAGGTACCAGGTCCCGACGGTCCCCAGCTAGGTCCAGGTAGGCCTAGGGAACCGCCGATTCAGATTAGAGTCCGGTAGGCCTAGTTTAGACCCACCAGACCCAACGGCTAGTTGAGTTTAGGCCAGGTACCGGTCCCTCAGTAGGACCGACCGGCGGCGCAGTTTTAGGCGCCACTTTTCAGATTCAATCGGATCTGAACCGTTGGGCCCGATCAACGGTCCAGACCTGAAGGCACTCAGTAGGACTGAGGCCAACCCAGCACTATATCAGCTGGGTACCAGCCTCAGTCAGAAGGGTTAGTAGCGAGGATGTTAGTCTACAGGATTAGCGCAGCACTTCAGCGTTAGCAGCGGAGCAGCGGAGAGTATCAGCGCAGCGTGGAGGAGAGATAGTGCAGCGGCAGATTAGCTCAGCGGTGGAAGAGTGCCAGCCTCCGGCCCAGCCCACGGCCCAGCGCCAGCCCTGCAGCGCCGTAGCTGCCTCGTGCAGGTATCAGGGAGAAAGGCCTTGCCTTTCCTCCCTCTTCTGCCTCTTCTGCCTCCTCCACCCTCTCTCTCTCTCTCTCTCTCTCTCTCTCTCTCTCTCTCTCTCTCTCNTCTCTCTCTCTCTCTCTCTCTCTCTCTCTCTCTCTCTCTCTCTCTCTCTCTCTCTCTCTCTCTCTCTCTCTCTCTCTCTCTCTCTCCCTCCTCCTACCCTCTAAGTCTAAGTCTACTTCTGGGCTACTCCTACTGGACTACTACGAGTATGAAGGATGGTTACGAGTTCTGATGATGTGGGGGATAGCAACATTGAGACTGCAGGTTGAGGACTACTTTTGGGATCTGATTTCATCTACCTCTGGAGAGACCTTGACGTTGTGAGATTTATATCTGAGACATTGTGAGACTCTGTGTTCGGGACATTTCGGATTTTCGCTACTTCTGATATTTTGAGATACTATCTTTGGAAACATTGAGCTGATGTCATCTTCCCTCTCCTCCTCCCTTCGTCTCTCCTCCCCTCCATTCATCTGTGTATGAGAATTGACCCTGGCCTTTTCTTCTATGTCCAAGGCCAGGGCTTCACACCACCGATGTATGATTGTGAGTGTTTCGTTGCAGTCTGAGTCAGGTCTGGGTCAATCCATGTATCTCAAGTCTTCTGCTGTATTTGTATTTACTCTGTATTATCTGGTCGGTTCTGGGAATCTGTGCCATACTTATGACTGTGTTTCACGAGTACGCAGCAAAGAGCCTGCAAATAAGGTGGAAAGCACGAGTGAAGAGGAGGTGCTCCCCGGGTATCCAGGGGTGTCAAGCGGCATCAAGAAGGTGTGAAGGGCTGTTTTTGCAGCCCTAAGGCTGCGGTTCTCGTGAGGTCCAGCATCTCTCCGCTAGGTTGGCATTGTGTTTTCTGGGACGGCTGGTGGGGGGTCTGGAGGGGTTGAGATGTTTGTGGGACCAGGCTGTTCCATTGACTGCTTGTTGGAGGACCAGTCCTTTAGTTCTCTTCAACCACCGGTTCATCTGAGCCTATTTGTCTGATCCGACCCCTCGGGCCTGCCCAGCCTGAAACGTCACTCCTACTGGGTCACACCAACTTCGATTGAAGTATGCATTCAATTTGGCTCAAATATTATTTCATGAGCCAAACCATTTTTGTTTATCTTCCAATTTCTTCCCCTAATGTGGAGTAACCTAAGCAAAATCCCTGGTTTCTTTTGGAGTTTTTTTGTTGCCGGATATTACAATTAAAAATCGTCAAAGTCTGGATATTTGTAATTTTGTACAACCCTCCGGTACCCCCTTGAACTCCTGTAGGAGTTGGCGTGGCAATGACTTGGGCTTATTGAACGTACACATACGCGCACACACACATTACCACACACAGACATGCACTGACCTGTGCCTCTCTGCCTCTCTCTCTTTCTCTCTCTCTCTCTCTCTCTCTCTCTCTCTCTCTCTCTCTCTCTCTCTNCTCTCTCTCTCTCTCTCTCTCTCTCTCTCTCTCTCTCTCTCTCTCTCTCTCTCTCTCTCTCTCTCTCTCTCTCTCTCTCTTCTTTAAAAACAAAAAATCTGGGACCCTTAGGGCGGCGTTCCCCGTGCCCCTGCGGTTACCCAATAGAGGGTGTAAAATGTGCTGAGTTGATTGAAGCTGTGCGTAGGGAGTTTAGGGGCACTGGGGAGGGGAAAAAGGGGTGTCTATTGGGCCCTGGGTTGGCTTGAGGAAGTCGACCGAATTGCTGATAAGAAGTTGATTGAACATAGGCAAAGCCAAGATGGGGATTAGGGACTTGCTCTCTTCCAAAGGTTTCCATGAGTGAGGATGGCCTGTCCCTGCAAGGGACTTGCTCTTCCTATGTGATTCAAAACTCGTACAGGATTGTGAGAAACTGTATGTGAGGTTCCTGCAATAACTGGGACAATTGCTGAATGACACAAGATCCTAACCCCTCACGCCTTAACCATTATGTGGAGAAGGAAAACTTAAAAGGACTGAAAAGTTGTGAAAACCCTAAAAATCATGCTGGATGGTGGAGAACTGTAGGAGTTCGCTGCAATGGATGGGACAAATGATGCTGTTGTATGGCTTCTTAGTACATTTTACCCTTGCTCGCTAACCCCTAACCCTGAACTCCCTAAAACCTGAGACCCCTTAGGCTAAATCGCAAAACCTTAAAAACCCAGTACCTCCGAAAGTCATGGTGGTATACAAGCTGCGGCAATCATGAACGAACAGGCCACAACGGGAGCACCCAAATTTGTCCGACTAGAAATGCTTCTACTCTAATATATGGGAAAGGTACTGGTGGTTTGAACCTGAAACCTGTGAAACCAGAGCCTGAAAACTGGAAATCGTAAACACTAACAGTAAGACCCTAAACCTCAAATGGTGGATTGAGAGAAAGCTGTTGTACCTGACTATGACCGCTGTAGTTAACACCTTTGAAATGTTTTTGATTATAAATTGTGAGCCTGAACTTTGCTGGACATGCTAAACCTTCAATGAATATAAATAGTCACACCATTCTGGTCGTCAGGCACCCTGTTCTTCCTTTTTTTGAGAGAGAGATTGGCCCTCAGCGCTCTGTTTGTGTATGCCGCCTGCGGATGCAACTGGGTAGAAATCACTGTTGGTTGTCTTTGATGTAGTCTTTATCTTCTCTCCTGACAGTAAAGACCCCTACCTCCCCATGAGAACTGAGAAAAACCGGGAAAACCAATTTGATAGTCTCTTAGATATATTGCTAACTTTGTTTTTGTGTTGCTTCATTATGCAGGGATGTACAAAGGGGCGCCAAGGAAGGATGTTGTGTCATTTGACATCACGACGTCGACTTGGGACCGTTACACTGCACTCACAGGGCCAGGAAGAGCGTTCCATAACATGGTTGCATTCAATGTAAGGAAAAACACAAAAATCCAAGTATTCCCATAATCTCCAGCGCGTTGAGAAGCAGCACACTTTCTTGAGCAAAATAATAAATTCTGATGCTAGAGATGATGTCCGGGGACTGCCAACTCGGTTGTTTCCCAAAGTTAGGGGTTGGATGTCTGGCAGGCCCTGGGTTGTCTGGATCCGTTCCAAATGCTCCTCAGGACACCGGGGGAAACACCCTTGTCGTGGAGGTTGTCCAATTTTTCTTCTTTCTGATGCTAACAAAATGATTACACAGATTGAGGTGCAGTCAACACTACCTGAATTTGAAACAACAGGTTTCAGGGACAAATCGCCATCCACCGGATGTCTCAGGGCGAAGTCTAAGATCAGGCCCCAGTGATGCTATGTTCATGCTAGGAAAGTGTGAACTTTCCAAGCATGAACATAGCACCAGTCGTACCTGCCCCTAACTGAGAAATTGCAGTTGGCCTGATATATCTGGATTCTGGATAATTGGCAGCCGCGCATATATTTGAGTTGGTGCTCTGGCAAGTGAAAAGTCACTCGTCAGACTTGTGAGAGCACTACCTCAAACATCCGGTGGATTACGTTTCGGGTTTTCAGCTGTAGGTTTTCACAGTTTTTCTTGCTGGTTCTTGTTGAACACTAGTATCATAGTATGATTGTTGTGACAGAAGAGGGGGGGCCTCATTATCTTGGACCCGCCCTCTGTTTTGCTTTTCTCTTGATACTTCTCCCACACTTTTGGAGTTCTTGTATCAGATTCCCCGAACCCATAGTCCCAGAATTCTCCTTTTCTGTTTGGTGCCTTTGGTCTTTTTTTTTTTTTTTTTTTTTGCAGAAGCGGATTTTGTATTAATAACGCGTGAAAGCGGGTCCAGCATCCCTTACATCAGATATACTCACCCAACGCTTCTCCCAGTTATGGTCAAGAGATCCCAAGTCAGTGGCATTGGTTACTGCCCAAGTGGGAGGATTTAACACTTGCTCTTCGGCTTCACTGTATCCGCTATTTTTTAAATGGGCCTGACAGCACTGATTTCATTCCTTTGGCCCTTCGGTTTGGTCTATCTTTGGAAGTTTTCAGCTTCTTTCCCCCTAGTTTAGCTCTGTGCCCATGTGTTTAGCTCTCTGTCCGTGTGGTCCTTCTCTTCCTCCCCCCCGTTCCCTAGCTTAACTCTATGCCCATGTGTCTCCGACTCTCCATTTCGTGTACTATCAGATCAGGCCCTTGTCGTACCATGTACTAAGGAAAACTTAGCATTGACATGCTCTGCAACTTGAATTGGTGTGTGTGTGTGTGTGTGTGTGCGTGTGTGCGTGTTGGGGGGGTTGGGGGAGGGTGCGCCAGGGGGAAGGCCTGAGTCTGCATGAGATGGTACATGGAGGGGCAGATACTTATGCTGTTGTTTTTGAGGGAATCCCTTTCTGAAAGTGATCACTACTTGTGCTTAAGACTCATTGGTAAGTGGTTTTCACTGGGGCATTGCTGTTTGTGTTTTGCATGGCTTGTTTTTTTGTGTGCAGTCCCGATACCTGGTGTCATTTGGAGGGTATGTTCTTCAAGGGACAGAAAGGGGTGTTGACAAAAACGGAGCAAGTGATGCCATGAGAGTGTTTGATTTGTACAAGTTCAAATGGGGAAGGATTTACCCCAGGAGGTAAGCAGAGCTATTGGGTCACAAAACGTTTCCCTTCCTAGGTCCTTGTTTAGTGTATAAGTTGATTAGTGTACAGTCTGGGGTCCAGGCCCGCCCCCCCCCCCCCCCCCCCGCGGCATCGTGTTTATGCCAAGTTGGCATGCATCTGGTCCCATCTGCGCTAAGGGTCAGGCGTTGCTGAGGGAAAGTGTGCTTGCTCGGTGATTCGAAAGTCCAGGATCAGATGCCACTGATGGAAATGTATGATAGCTTTGTTGAGAACCAGTTCACAGATTATACCGTGTTTATGCTAAATGAGCATAATGTGTTTCTTATTGACGTCCAGGCTGATGCAAGTTTATCACAAGCATATCCGTAGTGGGCCCTCATGCACACTGGCTCCTATGCTAGTGAGTGAAAGGTGCTCATCCACCTTGGACATAGCAAGATGGATATGCCCAATGGAGCTGAATGGATGTAAATTCCAAGAAAAAGAGCAGGAAAATTAGATGCAATGGTCCAGACTCCATAGAGAACTTAGAACTTAAAAAAAAAGAACTCCCCCCCTTTCGCCCCATTCTCTCAGCCCATTCTCTTGCCCCTGGAGAGAGAGAGAGAGAGAGAGAGAGAGAGAGAGAGAGAGAGAGAGAGANGAGAGAGAGAGAGAGAGAGAGAGAGAGAGAGAGAGAGAGAGAGAGAGAGAGAGAGAGAGATCAGTTGTTCAACTGGGAAAAAGACAGAACAACATTGCGCGCTGCCTGACTGTTAGCCTGATGGTAAATATCTGGCAATGTTCATCAGAGAGTTAGTGAGCAAACACAAGGAACCCTATAAGTGAACCAGACACAAGAAACCCTATGAGTGAACCAGATACCAATCTTTCACAACCAGATGAGCAGCATAGCAATAAACTCATGGAATTGAATTGCTATCATCCACCACAGCATGTTAGTTGAATGAAAGATGAAGCACACGATGAGTTGAGTACTCGTACAATAGTAAAACCTCTCAGTGTAGAATGATAATTAACCAAGGCCAAGAGGCCAATCACAGTCAAAGCACACACCCAAACTTCATCAAGCCTCTCTGTCTTCTGCAAGGCTCAATGTATTGCCAATGCTCTTCCCCTAAGACTGTTGATGCCCCGCCTGCTCAAGAAGCAGCAAATCATGGAGAGGAGAAGATACCGCACCTCAGGTATACCCAATGCTGGGTGATCATCACCAATGTAAGCCAGTGCCATCAGATACAGAATCTGTAATGTGAATGTGAGGGCAGAGAAAAGGATGCCCTCAAGACTCAAGGACTGCAAATAGGAGAGTGGATGACAGAACCTGAGAGAGTGGTGAGAGAGGAACTTGCACTGACTCGTAGGCACAGTATTCCAGTGTCAAAGTCGTTTTCCCTCGAATGTAAGGCATTTCACTCTGGGTTCTTATTCTGTGTGTGTGTGTGTGTGTGCGCGCGCGTGTCCATGGGATCTGTGCTTCTGTGGGACCAACAGTAATGATGTTCCTGCTAAGCGCATGTCACACGCTGGAGGGATGCTGGATGACAGGAAACTTGTTGTCTCAGGTGGCTGGACTGGTGTTGAGGGAATCGATGACATGTGGACTTTCGATGTAACAGTGAGTTGAATTTTCCCTCCTTGCAACGTTGCCGCTCTATTGTAAATTAAGGTTTAGTCACCCCTATGCCTGGCTCATACATGCTTGGTATTGTTAGCCAGTGGCTCATGGTGATTGTCCAGAACAAGTGAGCAAAAACTTATGCAAAGTGTAATTGCAAATTTGACATGGAGAGGTGCTCTTACCTTCCCATTGTTCCCAATAATAGCATTGACAGCGAAAGACATTGTAACTAGGTGGAAATACACAGGCAGCTCACAGGTTTGGAAATGTGTCAAAGTTGCACGCTAGTAGCCGTGTCAGAGTGCAGTTTGATGTGCAGATGCCGAAGTGCACGACAAGCGCCTGGGCATGCAGGTGGGCAGGAGCATTCTGACTGGGATATTGTTGCTCTGTCAAACATAAACGAGCTATGTCTACTCTTCACCCTTGTAAATAGTAAAAGGTTCATTAGCACAGAGTTCAAGGGCGCAGCTGCTGGTGTACTGCACAGCATTGACTGGTCGTATCGGTCTCCAGTAAACATGTTTGCACAGGATTCTGGTGTGATAGTCGCGCTGTTCACACAATGGATGGCCAGGGGTAAAACTCAGAGATATAAAATAGTAAAATTTAGAGAAGCTTGGATAGCGAAATGACAGAAATCCAGAATGCTCACTGACTTCTGGGTCACGAAATGGGAATGCGCTAACGCCGTCCAGTGAGCGCTAAGGCCCGCACGCGCGTCGCAGGCAATTTTCGCGCGGCCAATTCTTCCACGAGCGCGAAGGCGCGCCCTTTTTTCTTATTTCGGATTCGCGCGGGAAAAAGCAAGGAGGGAGGGAGGGAGTAGACACTTCTGGCCACACCTCCGGGCGTGGCGTTCTCAAGCTCCTCATGAAGCAAACACAAACGGGAGGGAAAAGGTGGAGCAAGAGAGGAGAGGGCAGATACTACGAGAACCGAAAGGAAGAAGAAGGTCTTTACTAAGAACGGGAAAGGACAACAAAGCGGGAAGAGACGAAGGAGAAGAAGCGAGGAGGGACGGGGTCAAAACAAGGAAAGAGACACGCATTCAAGAGAAAAGCAAGGGCAGCAACACAAGCCACAGAAAGGAATAGCTCAACGGCCAAACACCACATCATTATACCGGACAAAGACAGAACAGGACTTTCGAGCTTCGTATGCACGCTGTCCGGGATTCACAACACCGGTGTTCTGTGCCGCACGGAAATCCCCTACGCGCGCTGTCAGTTTTCAAATACGAGGTCACGAGGAGAAAGGGAAGGAGGGAGGAGGGCGAGCTAAACCACGTCACGACAGACCACCCCTCCGGGCGTGGCGCAAGCAAGTCAGACAAAGGAAGCTCTCATAGCCAAAAGAGGAAAAGAAGGGGAGGAATCTGGAAGAGACAAAGAAAGAAGAGAAGGAGACTAAGAACGGGAAAAGACAAAACAGCCAAGCGATGAAGTGAAGAGAAGGGAGGGAGAGACAGTGCGCGAGAGCATCTTTCCAAACAAGGGCAAGGGCCAGGTAAGGACGAGACAAAGAGGCAATTATCACGAGCAGAAGAAAACGGAGGTTCCGCAACACCGGCTGGGACAGAGAGGCAAGCACCTCGCGCTGAGGAAGGAGGTTCCACAACACGGGCATCTGCAACGAGATACGTAAAGGTTAGAAAAGCCCGGCTGGAACCTAAAGGTAAGAAAGTACGGCCGTCATCGGACCCCTTCTCCTAAGGAGACAGGGAAGAAATTAGAAACGGAACAGCGATAGGGACAGAGGACAAAGCTGTCGAGAGAAGGAGAGCGATTCACGGGAGAAGGAGATAACTACTTCAGAGCCTTACCTAACTTAGATCAATTGGAAGATTATCCAATGATTGTAGTTTCCACGAAACAGTGTCCCATTATTTAGTGCACAGGAGCACCTAGTCCAGGGAGAAATGGGTCACTAGAGAACAACAAAGATAGAGAACAAGAACAGCCACCTCGTCTTTTCCCGACTACACTCGCCACTCACCAACCACGACCAACTCCCCCGTGATCCCCCCAACAAGAACGTTGTCTCCCCACCGCGTCCTCAGCCTCCACCTCAAACCAACCCCTCGCTAATGCATCTTCTTCGATTCGTACCTCCACCCCCACCCGTCCTAACCCTCAGCCCCCTACTCTCTATCTTACTGCCAGCCCACGAGGCTATACCCCCACGTCTCCAAGCATGAAGTCCGACCAACAAATCAGACAAGGGAGCAGAGTCAGGAAACGGAATCTGCGAAGAAACATAAGTAGAGGAAAAGCAACGTACGATCTCTAAAGAAAAAAGGTCAAAACGACCTGTTACAATCAATCACGGGACACTTCCCTAAAGATACTACTTGGACTGCTTTACCCATTATAGGCAACTACAAGCAAGACACGTTAATACTGATTGATTACCTAGTAATCAATCAGTTATTTGTATCCCAACTTTAAACCTTCCAACAAGCTACTTCTAGAAAGTCGCCCTTGCGAAGGCATCATTGAGGACGACCCCAAAGTGGGCAGGACTCATTGAGGAAAGAACCACTTACCCCTTGTCGCGCTACTGCACAAAAAGCAATCTAGGAACAAGGGGCAAAGGGAGCCGTAGGATTCAAGCTACCAACCCGTAAGCAATTGCATTCATTTATGTATTAGTAATTTCATTATTATCATTATTATTATCAGTACTATTACCATTATTTATTAGCTCATTAATATTATTGTATTATTATTTTCAATATTACTCTACCATCATTCCAAACCCTTTTTCAGACCACTTTCAGGGACAAATATCCCAATCTTCTGACCAAAGAAGGGAGAAACTCCCGCTGAGAAAGACAACAGTGCATATCGGTCTCAGTACAGGCAAAACCACCGTTCCTCAGGAGGGGAAGGAAAACTGGAAGTGTTAACATCATAAGGAATTGGATTCGCCCTTCCCTTGGACAGTGTCCTGGGACAAACCGCCCTCAAGGACAAACAAACTGCCCTCGTTGATTGGCATTTGATAACCCATAGATTTCGCAGACAAGCTGGGCTCTTTGATAAGACATAATCGAGAGAAGGAGAGAATCAGGCTAAGCGTGTCTTACACCAATCCAACGAGATTTCCATCCTATCGCAAACGCGTTTAGACCAGTCCCTGAATTCAAAGTCCAAGATTAGCATAATGGCAAAGGAAGGTTTGGGGATGGAAACAAAGAATTGGTTGGCCAAAAAAACGAAGGTTGAAATGATTAAAAAAATGGAGATCATTGACAAGGAGGGGGAAAAAAAGGAAGTGGTGATCTGGGAATACCCAAAGGACTATTCACCTTCTCAAGGAAGAGTCAAGAATTGAACAGAGTGGAGAAATTGAAGTGGTTGTGGGAGAAGCTAAAGAGCATGGAGGCGATCCTCGGTACGGACCCCAAAGTCACATTTTACAACAGAGGAAGGAACACCATAATGGTGGTCTGTCGAGATGATAAGCAAGCAGCGTTCCTAAAGAACAAATCCTTCACATGCAACTCCTTCGTGGTGTCAGTATACCCATGGACTCCTGCCAAACAGTCTCAAGCATCTCCTTCCATATACAGGCAGTCGCTGATGCAAAAGTATTTTTGGATCCAGTTTGACGGCGTGCAGGAAGGATTGCATTGAGCCATCAAGGCAAGGTTGCAGGAAGAGCATGGACAGTTCCCGGTGATAGACTGGATTACACCAACACCGGATTTTCTGATCCCACAACATGACACAATGATGACCTGCATCAACACGCAAGGCGTGGTCCCACCACAGCTACCAGATTTTTTGTACATTTGTTGTCCAACCCCCGTGTTATTGAACCCGGACGTCGTTTGCCACTTAGGGCGTTGATCTCCCAAGGATGAAGCATACGCCGGTTGACTAGGGCGGTCTCGATCAAGCCTGGAAACCTCAATTTTAACCCTAGTCCCATACATACAATGCTCGCATACACATGCCCTTAATAAAGCAATACGCATATATCGTCATAAAGTCTTCCTTTTAGTCAATCATCTTTGCAATCACAGCTGCGAAAACTCAGCACAATATTTAATATAAATTATATAATTGATTTGGTCTGATGAAAAAATCATGCTAACGTAATTCCTCCTTGTCATGATCCTCAAGTGTTTTGCTATACACGACAATATTGTCGAGATACACAACTACAAATTGATCAAACCATTGACGAAACAATTCGTTCATAGACCTTTGAAAAGTAGCAGGTGCATTAGTCAATCGGAAAGGCATAACCACGAACTCGTAGTGACCATAGCTGGTTCGGATGTGTTGCTCTTCAGGTACCACCTCGATCTGGTAGTATGCTGATTTTAGATCAATCTTACTAAAGTATTTGCACCCCTGCAACTGATCCAATAAGTCGCCAATGCGAGGAAGAGGTTTTGCATTTTTGAAAGTGACATAATTCAACCCATGATAATCAATACAAAGTCTAAGTTCTCCTTCCTTTCTGGGCACGAACGAGTCAGGAGCACCATAGGAAACTTGGTCGAATTCATCCTTTCTCTGTAAGTTCTTGCAGTTGTTTCTTTAATTCTTCTAGTTCCCTACGAGACATTCGATAAATGGGTCCTTTGCGAATCTTACTTTCGGGAATGATCTCGATAGTGTGCTTGATGGCACGGTCAGTTATCCCCGTAGGTTCAATCTGCAAGCCCTTAAATTCAGTTAGAAGTTTTTCTATAGAAAGAGGGTAGGACGAAAAACACTCGTCGACTCGCTTTACGAGTACCATCATTACCTCATGTGCCAACTTCTTTTTCGTGACCATACTCCGAAAAGCAAGAAGACTCGTACAAAAGAAAGACAGTGATGAGTCAGAACCAGACTTATGAAACAATTTAATTGGTTTCAGGTTGGAATTTTCATCCTTTAGGTTGACAATCTTTTCTTTGAATTTGATTTTTGGGTCAGCCTCCTCGTGCCAATCTATTGCCAAAATCAAGTCAAAGGGTAAGTTCTTCTCTACGAGGAAGGTCACTTCATGCAATATTTGTCTTTCTTCCTTTGTTTGAAAATAACACTTGACACGATTAACATATTGAGAGACAGTGATCGTGTTTTTATCCGCAAGCATAAACGTGATAGGTCACGGTAGGTCCTGCACACACATTCCGAGATGCAATTTCTTGATTACCTTTTCTGAAATGGAGGACAGTGTCGACCCAAAATCTAGCAAATCACCTACTCATGTACGTGCAATCTCAATGTCGTCAATCATTAATTCGCCCTTAGACTTTGCTTCCTTAGCCCACAAACTTCTCAAAGCAATCAGTTCATTTCCAAGTTCGTCAAGGGTATCGCTCAGAGAGACAGAACACAAAACAATCTTAGGGTGTTATGAGCGATGGGCCAAAGAAGAGTCATCCTCTGCCATGTGAGTCGAAGGGTTGAAAGGGGTTATAGGCGCCACGCTACTCCTACTGGTCGCTCCCTTTCGGGTTACGAATGACATGCAATAATGTGCCCTGCAGTGCCGCACTTGAGACACTGCCAATTGTTCATTCGTTCCTGCCAATCCACCTGAGTTGGTGCCACCATTGTTGGCCACCATGGTCGTGACATCACCCTTTCCAGACTCACTACCACCGCTTACTCCTCCCTCGGCCTCATCGAGAGGAATCTTATCAATTGTGTCATCATTGAAGACGACGAGGGTGTGGTCCTGTCGCTTCTGCCGCCACAGGACTCGCTTACCATTCCCGTACCCACCAGATGGTCCACTTCGTACAACGTATGCATAAGTTTCCTTCACCTATGCGGTCATCTGCTCTCTTTGGTGCGCGAGGTCTCAGAACTGTCTATAATTATACTTACCGGATTTCGCCTCGACCACGAGTTGTTCACGGATGGGCTCAGGCAACGCATGAGGGTAGATGTAGAGGACCTGGTTGTCCTGCAGGTTTAAACCGGGTACTCACAACAAACGATCCACTTCACAAGACAAGGTTTCAACGGTTGCCCAACGCTTCTGACTAATTGTTGTGAGTTCATCAAATGCCTTATCGGCGGTCGTTTTGTTGCGAGAAGGCAACTATAAACTGAATCCTAAGAAATCCGAGTTTGCTAAATCTAAGGTGTTATACCTTGGACATGAGGATTGATCCTGGGGGTTCCGTGCTTTGACAATGACCCGAATCGGCCCTTTGTGGTTGAAACGGATGCAGGCCCCACAACATTGGGTGGTGTCCTCATCCAAAAGGATGGAGAAGGGCGAGAAAGGCCATTGAGATTTGAGAGTCGAACGTTGAATGAGGCGGAAAGGAAATGTTCCCAATTTAAGAAGGAAACCCCTCCAGTGCTTCATTGTTTCAGGATCTTCCGAAACTACGTGTTTGGGAGGCGGTTCGTCCTGCGGGTTGATCCGACTGCCCTGGCGCAGTCACTGAAGAATTATTCTCCCTCGGATCCAACTATTGCTCGATGGTTGATCTATATTTGGATGTTCGATTTCGAGATCGATCGTATTGCGGGGACGCAAAATCGAGCCGATGGATTGAGTCGGATCGAGTGGGACTCCTCGAAAGATCGGGCAGAAGACTCTGTTCCTGTGGATGGATTTCTGAAAACAGACGAGCAGCAGTTGAGTATCAATGTTTGGGAGTATATTAACAATGCTTCGTCCCGACCTGGGAAGTCTATCTGAAGTTCTCCGAGTTGTTATCAGAAGCGTTCAGAACTTGTGATGAAAAAACCCTTTACTGAGGAGGATCCCTGGGGCAAACGGTCCGCGGAACAAATGATGAGGTTGGCATTGTCTGACCCAGTACAACTTTCGGAAGAACCCCTTACGATTGAAGGGGTCATGAGCAAGGCGATGAAGTCCTCATGATTTCTGGAGGAATGGTATTTCTCGTTAATTCGTTGATACAGGAAGATCACGGTAAGCTAATGTTGGAAGAAAGGGAAGGCAGTGAGATTAAAGAAGCCTTTCGTGAGAAGGAATATGATGGGATCTATAAGAAGATTGGGCTTTGGCTAAATGGGGATTTGAATGAGGCTGAGATAGAGCCAGAAATAAGAGAGAAGGCAAAGGACTTTGTTATTCGACAGGGGCATCTTTTCAAGAAGTCTGACAATGGAATGCCTAGGAGAGTGGTGTGTAGGGTTCCCGGACAGTTGGATGTGGTTGCGGCTCTACATGATGGAGTGGCAGGTGGGCATCGGTCCGCACGAGTGACATTAAGAAAGATCCAACATCTCTATTTTTGGGATGGTATGGGTAAGATGGTGGCAGAGTTCTGCAACTCGTGCGTTCCCTGTCAGAAACGTTCAAATCTTCGTTATGTCGAGCCTCTCAATCCGCGGTATGTGGGTGAGCCAGGGGCGGTTGTGCACCTCGACCTGGTCGTTATGCCACCCGGGCTTAATGGGTACAGATACATTTTTGACGCGAGAGATAATCTTACCGGGTTTGTTGATGGGCGTGCAATCCGTGAACGAACCGGGAAGATTCTGGCATGATGTATCGAAGAGTTTTACCTTCGGTATCCATTTGTTCGGGAATTTGTGATGGATCAAGGCGGTGAATTTCGGGCAGCAGAGGTTCAGGCTCTTATGAAAAGACTGGGAGTGAACTATAGTTATACTACTAGAGCACACCCCCAGGCTAATGCTCCGGTTGAACGTGGTCACGCCACCTTGACTAACTTGCTAGCAAAATGGTGTGCTGGCAAGCCGTCAACATGGCCCGTCTACCTCAGAGCTGCCATATTTGTTGAAAATATAACCGTAAAACGGACTACTGGGTATGCTCCTGTTACGTTATGGTTTGGACGACATGCTACATTTCCGATCGAGAGTTTCCTGACCACATGGCAAAAACAGGATATGAAAGTCAGACTTTCTACAGAAGAATTGTTAGACCTTAGGGCCAGACAAATAAAAGCTACTGAGGAAAGAGTTGTAGAGGCCGCTGCGTCAACTGCAGATAGCAGACGGGCGGACAAAGTTAGATGGGATAAACAACCCCGGGTTAGGAAAGAACCGTTGGAAGTGGGGGATATTGTCCTCCTCTATGACTCTTCTCTTGAAAAGCAGTGGTCAAGGAAATTAGATAATCGATGGATGGGGCCATATCGTATCATTAAGAAAATGGAGCACGGAGCATACGAGATTGAGGAGATGGATGAAGCACGTGGGCGAGATTGGGTTTCAGGCTCACGCTTAAAGAAGTTTGTTCATAGGGACTAAATAATGCCTTACTTTTCTTAACAGACATTGATATCACTCGCTAACTTGATTTTATGATTAAGTATTTGTAAGATATATTTTCCATGTAATGGACAGGCACATATGGACTTGTAATGAATTACTTGTTGACGTCATTTTTTTCATTATTCTTCGTTCTCAAGCAAGATAATTGATTTGCATAATGATTTCTCAAATCCTGTACAAATGATTTTCTGAGCATGCATCTCTTTTATTTYTTATGTTGAATGTGTTTTGCTTGTGAAGGATGGGTGTGGATCATTTGCGCAAAGTTATGACTTAGCGTGTAACATGTGGCTTCTTGAACGATAAGTATTTGTTCTGTAGGCACATGATTTAATAAATATAATAAGTTCATATGTAATACCTAGTCTTTATTGTGTCTTGATATTCCTGAAAGATGTGAGCCTTGTAGGTGGTAGTGAGGCTCGTGCCGGAATTTGGTTCCTGGTCCACAACGAGATGATGTCATTTTCCTTGAAAAAGGGCGATGGCTACACTATCACCGAAAAGGAGGATGGTGTCGTAATCCTGTTGAGACCTCGCCTATGGTGGGGAGCGATCGCTGCTTATCACAAGTGTGGGGTTGGTCGTCTATCCTTGTGATATGCAAGGTCACCGCGTCCTTATGATCCTCGTCTGACCAACTTGGACTATATGGACGGGGTTGTCTCACCCTGTAGACGTGGCGTTAACAGAGTTGCGACACTGGAATCGGAGGGAATGTGGTGAGGCCCGGATCTAAAGCGGGGCTTGATGTCGGGATGTTATCCTTTGCGGAGGATTACACCACTCCTCGACGCAGTCACATAGAATTCGGGGATACTAAGACATAAAAATCCTAGGTATTTGTAAAATTGCACAATCGGATGGGTTATGAAACTCGGGTAAAGGACTTAAATAATGGGTTCTTGCATTGGATGGCTAGTTCAGATTATGTCTGAACGATTATCATAGGTTGGGTTATGGAGACCTGTCAGGAGTTATTCCTGGCTCATTCTGGGAATTAGTTGAAGGTTAATACGGGTCTTCCAGAAGGGATGATGGAAAACCTGAGCCTTGCTATTATTTTCCCCGACAACCGTGACTGTAGTATGGTATGAGTATCCTTGTGTTACATGGGAGGTCCAGGTTAAACTCCTGGCAACACGTGAGTGTGTTGAAGTTTTGTGGATGCATCCCCATGGACATGAGAGACTCGAGTTAAATTCCCGGCAGTGATGGTTGCTTGCCCAGATGATTGAAATATTGATTTCCAACCGAATGAATTTTGTTAGCTAGAACCATGAAAACTAAGTTCTTTGAATTTTGGGCTTCCAGGGGCTGAATCTGGGCCTGAGTTTCGAATTTTGGGCTTCAAGGGGCTGAATCTGGTACCAATTTGATGAGTGCAGAATGATTGTGAATTTTGGCTTCGAGGGCATAACTCGTTTAATAGTAAGGAGTCCGTTTTTTCGGATATCCGCTTGTTAAAGTATCTGTGGTTTTATTAAGATTGAAAGATACTAAGAGAGGTATCTGTAAAATTTTATATTGAGAGCACCGACCAGGTGAACGACGTGGAAGTCGTTTAATGGGGCCCGGGAATGCTGTCGGGGCAGAAACCCTGACAAGGGTATCTGCCCGTGTTTTTCAATATCGGACGCTGTCTGACCTTTTCACCTAATTGGAAGACTTGATGAGATTGACGTTGCCAAAGTTTATTCAGACCAGCGCTATGACTGAGAGACTTAAACTTTTTTGAACCTGACGTCGTCGACGCAGGACGACATCGACAACGGGAGTCGGCACTGTCGTCCGCGGGTTTCGACGAGACCGCAGTAGTGTGCAGTCATGGGAAAACTAAAGTTAAAGCGTAGGTTACCTATAACAGCCGCGCGATTCGGGGCCTAAGCAGGCCAAAAAGGGGTTGCCGTGGCAAGATGGACCGCGGCGTGAAGGGATCGCTTAGGGTCCATATGGCTTTTGCGTCGAGGACCCGAGGGCGAAGGCGTCGAGGCCGGCTGAGTAGGGGAGCTGTTAAAGTTGTCGGTTGTCGACCCCGCTCGCCTACCATGGCAGCAAGCTGGCTTAGCAGGCGTAGCCTGCTAGGCGCTAGGAAGGGGCCTGCTGGGCACCAGGCGCCCTTCATATAGAAGGGCCACTCCTTTTTTGATGTGAAAAGGAGCTAGCCCAGTAGGTATCGTCGCCAGATTACTAACCCGCAGACATGGGGATCGAACCCGACAACCTGCACTACCGGGCTAGCTCCTTTTGGAGCAGGCCGCGATTTGACAAAGGGTGCAACCGATTTTCGGCCGTGCGATCTTCGGGATCGCGCGGCTGAAATCAGCCGCGCCGGGGTGATATGGCCCCTGCACGAGGATGACACGCATAGGCCGAGAAATGGTCCGAAGTTTTACATTTTGGAAAAAAAAAAAAAAAAAAAAAAAAAAAAAAAAAAAAAAAAAAAAAACGCAATAACCTGTCCCGTATCCAGATGCGGGCGCGATGGAGACAGCAGCCACACCAAGGTAAGGAGTTCTTTCCTTTTTTTTTTTTTTTGTATTCGTTTTTTTCTTTTTTCTTTTTGGTAGTTCTTGGTGGATGGCGCCATCGGGGTGAAACGATGCAACCGTTGGCTTTAGCCAACGGAAAAGGAAGAGAAAAAAAAAAGAAAAAAAAAGGGGGGAAAAAGAAAAACGAAATAGCTAAAGCGCCATGTGGCGATGTGAGGAGTGAAGGGGACTTAGTGTCCCCACGAACGGTGTAGGCGCCCGAAGAAACGGGCGACCGTTTTTTGTAGAGAGTTGTCCTTTTTTTTTTTTTTTCTTCTTCTTCCTTTTTGTTAGTTTTTGTTTATATTTTTTTGTTAGATTTCTTTTTTGATTTTACTTAGATTTTCCCTTTTTTCTTTTTTTGTTCTTTCTGGGTGAATGCTCCCGTTCGTTTCAAACGAACGGGACTTGACTGCGTCCGACGGTTTCGTCGGACTCTCACCAACTCTTCAGGAGGCTGAGCCCCGACCGCAGGCCAGCCTAATGGATCAGCCGCAAAAATACGGCTGTATACAGGCATGTCGAGGGGAGGTTCCTCAGAGAGAGAGAGAGAAAGAGAGAGAGGGGGACCTGACTACGACAGGCCGTTTCGTCGGACTTTCACCGACTCATCAGGGGGCTGTACCCCGACGGCCCATCTGAGGATGGGCAAAAGCGCATGTATGCGTCATGCTATATGGCCGCATACAGGCAAGGTGAGTTGGGTTTGTTTTTTCTTTTGGTTTTGAATTTTAGCCCCGATAGGGTCGTGAACAGCTGCGCCTGTTCATGAACCAGGCTGCAGCTGTCCAAAGGCCGCCCGAACCTGGCACTGGTTGTGTCCAGGTACAGAGGAACGCAGAGGGGAGAAGAAAACGACAAGTAAGGACCACGAACGTGGCCGCGGAGGTAGTTCAAGTGCAGGGGCAAGAAGAAGAAGAAGGAAGGAAAGTTGAGAGAGGGGGAAGGCTGTGAACTTGGCCGCGACGCAGACCCAGATGCAATATTAGAAGCTTCTGGGCTTTGACGAGACTGCACACTGTTGAATTTAACAGTCTCCTGGAAAAAGGCTTGGTACTGCCGTTTCGGGGCTGCGTCTGGCCGCGGGTGAAGGCCAGATGCACTGCCAAGGTTCAGAACTTGGTTCCCCTAAGGGAACATCAAGTTTCCTGGCCCTTTATCGCGATTTTGATCCAGGGCCAGACTCTGTTCCGAGATCTGGCTGGGGGCAAAGTAGCTGCCCTCAGCCTTCAGCCGGCTATAAAAGCCAGCCTACCACCCAGCAGCCTCACACTTGTGGCAATGCTGCTGGGGCATTATACTTGAGTAGATGCTGGCTGGCTGGCTGCTGGTGTAAAGAGGCAAAGTGCTGGAGGTCTGCAGTAGCACTTGGAGGAAAGAGGAGGCAGCCATAGCTAGAGGCTGGGAGCTTCTTGCCCCACCTTCTGTGTTGTGCTGCAGACTGTGGGGAAGTTGTGGCCTTAAGGTTGCTGCTGGTTTTCTAGGGAGGTGCGGCGGAAGCGTTGCCGAATTTTTGCGGCAGCAACACCTGTTTTCTTGGCGGAACAGCGAAAGCGCTGCCGAAATTGTGCGGTGGCAGCGCTGGTATTCTTGGCGGAACAGCGAAAGCGCTGCAGAAATTGTGCGGCGGCAGCGCTGGTATTCTTGGCGGAACAGCGGAAGCGCTACCAAACTTGTGCGGCGGCAGCGCTGGTTTTCTTGGCGGTACGGAGGAAGCGCTGCCGAATTCTTGCGGCGGCGGCACTGATTTTCTTGGCGGTACGGCGAGGGCGCTGCCGGATTTTGTGGCAACAGTATTTTGCACAGGACTGCGAGAAGGGGGGTTGGACGTTGCCGCAGGGACGGTACCGCCAAGGTGGAAGTGCACTTTGGAATAGAAAGAGTGGCGATCGTCTCGTTGAAGGCGTTACGGCACGCGGCACTTGTGAGAATTGCTGAGGCCATTGTTATTTTTTTGCAGCATACCGAGTAAGCGGGGATTGGGTCCGGGACCACCAAGTATTGGGGCAGGCAGGTGGTGGCTTGACTTGGTATTTGGTGAGTTGAATGAGCGCTGTTTTGGTGGAAGGTGTGACGTTGAGGCTGTGGGATTTGAGAGTGGGACACTCTCCTCAACGGCGAGCTCGCTTCTGTGTTGGTGAGCGGCGCCTGAGTCAGCGGTGGCGTTTGAAGGAAGGTGCGGCTCGTCCTTGTGAGTGGCCACAACGAGAGTTTTGCGGCCGAACTTTTTTCAGAAAATACTTGGCTTTCTTGAGTGGGCCTTCGAAAAATTCACTTAAGGTCAGTGCGACTCAGTTCCTTTGCACACCCGCGTGAACCCACACCTTGCATGACCTTGCTTTGAATTCAGGGGAAGAGGTAGAGTAAGAGTGTGATGTCATGCGTGTGAAGAAAAGGCTGACTTGTTTTGGGGATGGATGAATCTCTGGATTGTTTCTTTTCTTGATTGTGCAGGTAGGTTGGGAGATGCATGTGAGAAGGAATCAACATTGTTTGCTCGAGATAATAANTCTGGATTGTTTCTTTTCTTGATTGTGCAGGTAGGTTGGGAGATGCATGTGAGAAGGAATCAACATTGTTTGCTCGAGATAATAATGAGGATGCTCACCTTTTTCCCACTCAACCTGAATGCCTGCGACAGAAAAGAGGAGAAACAAAAATAATAGTGGAAGTGCGAACGGACGGGCGCCGAAAGAATGAAGGCCGTGGAAAATTAAAAGAAAAGAAGACAAGGGAACACCTTAGTATCTCCTTAAGGATTTCCCCATTCTATCCTGAACGACCACTTTCCTTCTATGCCCGTCCAAAATATTTTACTTCTTTCTCTTCTCAATTCGTCTAAGTCGACCCGTAGCCGGGAAGGCATAGAGTGGTCGTCTGCACCTAGGGTCTAGGCTTCTTCTCTCTAGGAGGCATCTGAGGCGGGGGTTCGTTGCCTTAGGGGCTGACCCTGTTATGGACTCGGAGTGGACCGCTTATGCGGGGGAATACCATGCTATTGCGGTGGAGCCAGCCCAACTTCTGAGTCCTGAACAATGTGTTCAGGCGAGGGGGAGGGGTATTCCAAACCACTTCCTAGAGGGAAGGGTGTCTTGAAGCTAGGGGCGGTCGCCTCCTCGTGCGTTCAGGGAAAGGGGAGGCTGAATCTAGTACCCGGTCGGGTGGCCGCTTTAGGAGCCGCCAACGTGTGGGAGGGTTGGCGCCACAAGAAGCCCAGCCCATGATTCAACTAGTGTTAACGGGAGTGCAAATAGGCACTACTCTCGCGATCGGACCGTGACACAAGAATCACGGCCCGAAAAGGGGAGTGAAGATTGAACATGAAAGTGGGTATGTCTGAATTATTTCGACAAGTGTTACCGCTTCGTCGTTCAAATGCTTGTGGAGACAGTGATTCTCCAATTGTTCAGCACACGCGAGGCGGCGGCTAGTTGGTTAGCGGTGCCGACACGACCCCGCGCCGGCATGATACGGAAAGGAAGACTGGTGTACAACCCATTTGAGGTTTACTCGGAATGGGATGCGCCACGATTCTG
Source organism: Chara braunii (assembly GCA_003427395.1). Classification (NCBI taxonomy): domain Eukaryota; kingdom Viridiplantae; phylum Streptophyta; class Charophyceae; order Charales; family Characeae; genus Chara; species Chara braunii. Next base: position 609,349 of record BFEA01000233.1, read on the forward strand.
GGACGGGAGCGTGAGGAAACCACCGCGGAGTTATAGTTTCTTGGTTGAACCAGACCAGCGTATTGTGCGATATGATTTTGCGCCTCCTAATCCATCACGAGATCATGGAGACATGAACCTAGTTGTGGTTCACGAGGACTGTCCAGGAGTAGAGAACATTCCTGAGGTTAGTGGAATGTTTCTCCATATCGTACTCCACCTGAATGATCTGCAAGGTCCGTTCGGCCTCCTTCATCACGTGAGACGGATCCGAGCAAATAGATTTAATATCATTCGCTCGGAACGTTTCGACGTCACCGCATTTTATGATGAGGCTTGTGAGATTTACGAGCGCCTCTTCTAACAGGTGACTTCTTCGGTGTGCAGATGCCTAGCGGACGGCGAGACCTCACTCAGGCCAGGTATCTACTGATTCGCGATACTACGGACGAGGAGCTGATCCGACGAGCGGAGCGATTATTACTAGTTCGGGATGGAGCGCCCACGCGATGGATCGGTTTTATTGGCCTGCTCAGTGATGGGCAGGGATTCTTTCCCAACTCGCGCGCGGATGTTCGCGCCAATGTGGCCCGACTTCCGGACGAATTTCATGGATATACCTTGTACTTCCATCGCGCGAGCAACCTCCAATGCCTCTCACGGGTCATTGTGAGCGTTAAAATTACCCTATCCGGGAAGCGCTACGGCGTCATCCGGATTAAGGACACCACGACCACGCACCTTTTTCGGATGCGTCAACCGTTTCGCGCCATAGTTTGGAAGCTTGCCTCACGGGCGACTTCTCTCTATGATACGCGGGAGGTTCGAGTCTCGCGAGGTGGACGCGTCTCCACCTTGATTTTTGACAACGAGGAGTTTATACGACTCGGTCGGATAGAGGTTGAGGCCCGTGAGGGCCGACAGGTTTATCCCGGCTAAGCGCATCCTCTCGAATAAGGTGCCACGGTGGGTTGTCCTTATAGTAGGGTCACGCCTATGTGACTCTAAAAGGGTAATAATTACAAAAAAGACCACAACAATCTTGTGTAGGTAGGCCAACCAGATGGATAGTATCTGGATCACCTCGATGATGACACTATCATGCTTATGCATTGAGGGGTAATCGATCGCTGAAGAATGAGCCGAGCAAAATGAAAACCGAACACCTGAGAAGGTGTCGAGCAAAAGGGCAAGGGCGAAGTATCAGGAGATGAAACATCTCCATGCCAAGTATCTGGTGTTGGGGATGGGTACTTCGTCATTCGTGGAACGGAGAGAGTAATTATTGCCTAGGAGGACAAATCGACCGACAAAATTGTCAGTCGCTCCTCCGAATAGATGTATGCGGTAAGACAATATGGTCGAACCGAGAGTTCAAACATCGACCAGGAGCCAGATCACTTGTTGATCTGCATGGTACCAGCTGTATTTATTTGTAAAAGCTGTGCGCGACGGATCTCCCGGCTTCGGACGACAGTACAACTGCCTCGTCGGTCATGTAGGCAGGAAATGATAACCTTGGCAGACCATCTCATCAAGTCGAAATGTTGTTTATGTATTTTATTCATTTTATGAGTAGGGGATTATAAAGGGAATAGGATTATATGTTGGGTTTCACGTTTGGTCGAGGCCGTCCTAGTCGACCGACGCTCGTTCGTACCGAGGAGATCAACGCCCTCGGGAACGGACAACGTTCGGGTCCACTTGGCGTTAACCAAGCGTACCTATACTCCAGCGAGCGAGCAAACGCCCTCGGCTGACCTACCTCTGCAATTGCATGTAAAAGCTTTCGCACGTGGGTCGGTAGCTCGGTAGGGATACGCCCCTGAGGGTGGTGACAGCCCCTCAGGGAAAGCAAGTTGTGCCCCACAAAAACCTATCCTGTCGTAGGGGACCGCGGGATGTATAGCTGGCGCACCCGGCTAGAGCGACGAAGGGACAATGCAATCGCGTCCGTCTCGGCGGTTCGCGGGATTATTTATGCATCGYCCTAAGTTGTTTCTTGATTTTGTTTTGTTCTAACTCTTGCGTGACATAGCCGGGAGGGCCCTCGTTCACGCGAGGGCTGATGCGCGCGACAGCGGAAGCTCTGTCGAAACTCAGGAGGAGTTTTGGAGGCAGGGAACTGAAAGGTAATCTTTGCGTTCCTTCTATAAACCCAACTATAACCCCTATCTGTATCTCTTGCTAGGTTTGACTGAGTATCTTTCTTGTCCCCCTACTTTGACTTTCAGTTTGACTTTCAGGATAAACCATATTTAATTAAATGAATGATTGTGCAAGTTGCAGTTTTTGTTTGTCTGACTGAAAAAAGATTGTGGGGTTGCATTTGGGGGAAAGGTGGGAGAAAGGTTGCACTGAGTATGTTTGACTGGGTCAATCAAAGGCTGGGCAAGTCTCCATAAGTTTCGAGACACCCAGTGCTATGTTTATTTTTGATTGCCTGAAGGACCAGACAGGTTCTTATAAGATTGAGTGGTCGGGTTGCTCTGACTTGCGAGGGCTGCCTGTGGATGACTTTTAAGGGGCCAAGCATGTTCCATAAGTTTGGGTGGCTTGGTCGCCTTGCTTACTTTGGGTTTCTTTTAGTTTTTTTTTGTGCTGAATGAGAAGGTCTCAACATGTTCCATAAGTTTGGGTGGCTCAGCCTCTTCCTGCTTTGGCTTTACGGGAAAGAATCAGGCAGAGGACCGGACATGTTCCATAAGTTTGGGTGGTCTTGGTCCAATGACACGCACATGCTGGAACCAAAAGGCTATAACTTGGCTATACTTTACTATTATTCTAACTATGAACAGGTTAGTCAGACAGTGTTCCATAAGTTTGGGTGGTCTGACTATAGCTTATCATAAACTGAAGAGAGTATTAACTAAGAATAAATTTGTGGTATGAAGGGGCAAATTGAATCTTGAGTTAAAAATGATTGGTTCAGTTATATGCTACCTCAAAAGACTAAGTGCAGATAATTACATAAAGCTGGGATACTTAAACAGTTCAGGGCGATTAGGGTGGCCTAGTCATATGCCCAAAGAAGAAAAAAGTTGTTGTGCCCTGTGTTTGTGTATACTCAATGGCTGAGCTAGACATGTTTTATAAGTTTGGGTGGTCTAACTTTATGCCCTATGTAAGCTGGGTATAAAGGGATAAATCGTTCAGAGACTATGAAATATTGTTTGATAAGTTGACTTTGGGATGGTGAGAGTACTTACCTTTGTGGTTTGGCTTGCATGTGGCTGAGTGAGACTACTACTTAGTCTGAGTTTCAATTTGACAGGTAGTTGCTTTAGATGCTCACCACATGCTAGAGCGATAAAAGTTAATTCAATTTCTGCATTTTCTGAGCTAAGTTTATTTTACTTAGGTCGATTTCTGCATTTTTTTGGATTTTGTTTTATACTTGGTCTTGTATAAATTTTGGTAAGTCATGTTCTTTACGAGAAGCGCTGGCGAAATTTCTACAAAACCAAAGACTTGTCAAATTTTGACTTTCAAAAGTTCAGTTTGTCTAAATTATATACACGACTTAGTAAAAATCTGGGAAGTCTCCTTTTCTAAAGGGAGTGCTGTCCAAATTTTTGCTAATTCGAGGAGTTAGACAACATTAGACTTTGGGAAGTCAAAGTTATTTTTTAGATTATTGAACTTAGCTTTGTATAAATCTTGGAATAACGCTTTCTTTACGGGAAGCGTTGCCGAAATTTCTACAAACCTAAGGGGTCGGTTCAACTTTGTGTCGAACTCAAGTCTGACTTCTGAGTTTCTATCTGACGTAATATAAATCTGGGAAGTCTACCTTTCTAAAGGAGATGCTGCCCAAATTTTTACTAATTCGGGGAGTTGGACAAAATATGACTGTTCAGAATTAGAGTTTGGTTTTTGTTTTCATATTTGAGTTATTATAAATTTTGAGAAGACACTTTTCCTATGGGAAACGTTGCCGAAATTTTCTTAGTTTAGAGGAGTTAGATTATATTTTAACAGGTGGCGACTCTGGTAATCCACCCTGAATAAGGGTGATGCTACCATAGGTCTGCCCTGCGTTGGGCACTGACTTAGATGCAGGCCTAGGCTTAACTTGTAAAAGGGTCCTGGGTGAGAATGTGTTATGGAGCTGTATTCTCCATACAGTTATGAATCTAGCTTGGGAATTGGTCTGTCTTGTTTTACAGGTCTGTCAATGAATCTAAGTTAATTGATTCAAACAACCACATAAAGAATGAGTTGGGTACAACATATAAACAAAAAATTGCTGAGATATAGAGATTTTTCTAAAGTAGTACTTTTTTTTTTATATCAATGTGATTAACCAAAGTATACTGATACATGTCTTCTTGATCGATTGATTTGGGATTTGGGTTCAGCTTGATCCTACAAGGATCTTCTTCTGTTATCACTGATAACATGTCGGTTGCCGATTCGTCGGTTTACGATTCAACTCCAATCCATTCTTATCACTCAACCTAAAGGCTTTTGTCCTGTGGTTTGAAATGTTTCGTTGTGTTTTTACCCGGACTTTATTGAATGGCCATATAACGAAAGTACTGAGTATTTTATTTTGAGGAGTTGCACAAGAGTGAGGCTTGTATGGCTAAAGCGAGGGGTGTGAGTGCAGAGATTGGTTAAAGTTGACCCCGTGTAGTGCGTGGACTTTTGGTTGAATCCTTGATGTGATTGCATGTATGTTTGGTGGTTCGGACTTTGGATTTGACTGCCTGTGATCATATACATATATATGGCTGAGAGGAGTCTCACTGTGATTGTGAGAAGTGATCGTCTCATATTTATAAGCCTCTCTATATATGTAAATAAATATGTCTTGAGTATTTCGCGCGGCCTACTGTTACCGCGCGTAAGGGTTAAACAGATTATGTTTTTGAGAGAAAAGGGAGATCCCTTGTTATCCTTTGCTTTTTAGAGTTTTAAAGTTGGACGTTGTAGTTCGTGGTAGCCGTCAAAGTCAAACCCCTTGATTTCTCTCCAGGCCCTAGATGATGGAGCTAGTCTCCAGGGCGATAAGAGACGATTGCCACCACAGGTATGAACCTGTGTACCACCCACTCTGCGCAGGGTGCAGAAGAGGGTGTGGTTCTCAACCGCACTTGGAGGTTGTCTAACGTCGAGAGATCAATCCCTCAAGGCGCGTGTCAACCGACACTTGAGTGTCGAATGCGAACCTCGAGATTAACGAGGGCGGCATGAGTATAGGTACTACATAGTACGCCATCATTGCGACTGCTTGCGTATGCTTGCATTGCGAGTCGATATGAGATTAGCCTTGTGTCTACGCGGCTTTATAGTAAGTCTCGCGCGCGACTCCTATCCGATTTCCGCATCGGAGAGTTATGGGATGGCTACCTAGGGACTAGGAGTGTTGTCGCGTTGTTTGTTCTGTGTCGTTCTGTATATGTATGTGTATGTGTGTGTGTGTGTTTATTTTTATGTTCTTTAAAGTGGTGTATGCGTGGTGTGTAGGATGCGTCCTAGTCGACCGACGACGAGTCACACTTGGGACCTCAGCCCCCCTAAGGCGTCGGTTCGCGTACGGGTCCGATAGAGGCGTAAAACCGCGCGTACCCCCTATGCTACAACGAACGAGAAACGCCCTCGGCTGGTCCACCTCTGCGATTGCGACTTATTAGCTTTCGTATTGTGGACTGGTATCTCGGCGGGGATACGCCCATCGAAGGGAGGTGACAACTCCCGTAAGGTGGGGACAAGTCGGAATAATTTTTAGTAACTTTTTCATTTCATCCGAGCAAATCTTTTCAAAACAAAACTTACTTCAGAATTCGAACATCATCCGACATTGAAAATACAGGGCAAATACCCTTGTCAGGGTTTCTGTCCCGACGGCGCAAGTACTCAACATTTTTTCATCACACTTTGAGCTGAACTTAGTCAACCTGCAAGCTTTAAATATCGTTCCCCAGGAGGGGAGGATAAATGCTGGCAATTTCGTTTTAGATTATTATCCTTCTTTATTTATCATCTTCACTTGTTGCGCTGAACAGAAGAGGCAAACCTGTTTGACGTCCTCGCTATAAGTCCCATCTCTGAGAGGGGAGGGTACACGCTGCACATTTTTTCGGCAAAGCAACACAACCATTGCTGCACTCGGCTTTCTCCAAGCCCTCCGCCACACCTCCTGGCGAGAAAGATTAGACACCTCGCCCCGCATTATCCCACACCTCTTTTGGCCGACCAGAGAACCCTAGACACCATGGCAAAGACATTTGTCAAAGCGCTTGTCACAAGAGCATCAACACCTCTCAAACCAAAGGACAACCCAGGATTGTTTGTCATTCCTACCCCTGTAGGACAACCCTCTCAGGGACCAAGCTAGAGAGTCAAGCACACAACCGCAACCAACAAAGAATTCCCAAGGCACAACAACCTTGTCCCACGAAACACTGAGTCAAAGGGCTATGGAGTTCCTGATTTCAAATACACAAGTCAAATCCAAAGTTAAACATAATCAAGGAAACAATCTTGGCGGAACAAGGGGAGAAAGCCAAATAATATAAATTTGGGAATATCCAGAAGAAGATGAAGCGAGTTGCAACGAGATGTTTGAGAAACACGCAGTCCTCTTCAACTTCCCTCAGAAGTGTGCAGACATGTCTCCAAACGAAAAGCACACCTGGGTAAGGGATATCCTCAGATCGTTGGAAGAAGTACCATGAACGGAACCGATTGTCACATATCACAGGCGGGCAAGGAACACAGTCATGATCGTATGTCTGGACAGAGTGTACGCCAAGTACCTCATCTCCCTCAACAGTGTGAAATGTAAAAAGGGAGTGGTCACAGTCACCAGCTGGAAACCCAAAAGAGCTCCTCAGTCGGACGCTTCGAGGCACAAACGAGCGATGCTGAGGAACAACTTCTGGATCCAATTCGACAACATTCCTGAAGGGTCACACAACTTCATTGAAAGAAGACTGACAAAAGTCTATCGGAACAACCCAGCCATGGAATGGTTTGAATCTGACCCGGACTTTTTGGCACCCAACCATGACTCAAGCATAGCCTGTCTGCAAGTTCCATTAGGAGTTCCTCCACAATTCCCAGATTCATGGTTCTTCATGAGAAACGGACAAAAGCGGGCAGTGTTCCTGTCCACCAAAACGAACCCTCGGTGCTTCAGATGCAGAGGGAAAGGCCATCTGGGTACAAACATAAACTGCCCGCTCAACAGAGAAAGAGGCGCCAAACCAAACCAAATCCAGGCCAACCTGGTGGAATGTGACTCGAAAGTGGGATTGTGGTTCGTCAACGACCCAACCTACAGAGGATGGGTCTTCGACGATATGATAGAGACTCCAAAATGGACATGGACGATGAAAGGTGAACCGACAATACAACCAGACATCTATCTGCCCTACAAAAGTCAGTGGCAAAAGAAGGGATCCAAAAGAATCGAAGGCAAGGACTGCGGATTTCTCGGACAACAAATTCTAGACACACAAGGGGTCATGGAGGACAAGCAAAGGAAGGACACCTGGCAAGAACTCATAAGAGAAAACATTCGTTGAAAGTCTGCAGACAAGGGGAAAAGTGCTACGAGCAAAAAAAGCGCAAAGGGTAGGAATTCACGAAGATGAACAGAAAGCAAAGCACATGAACAGTACCTGCCCCTCAGAAAGCTCAAACAAACCCCTCAAACGAAAGGCAGAGCAAGACACCACGGCCCAGTCAGCCAACAATCAGACAACCAGCAAGGTGAGCAGAGTTAATGATACCTGCTCAACAACAGACCAAATGGACGCAGATGCTAAAGAAGGAGAACATGAAGGAACAGAGAAAACTGAGGACGAGAATGAAGATGGAAGCAAGGACTCAATGGACGTAGGAAAAGGGAAAGTAGAGAAAGAAGGGACAGTGGGAGGACAGAATGACAAAGCCGGAGAACATGCAACTGACGAAGAGGATGGCAAAATGTCACACAGACCAACTTGACGAGCAACTAGGGGGGAATGAGGAAGGAGGGAGTGAAAACTCACTGAAATGGCTGAATGACTATGTTAGGACGCTTGAAAGAGAAAGGGAAGTGGAGTTTGAAGTCAGAGTGACACACAAAAGACACCTCCTTAACCTGCAGAATGTCAACTTCAATCAGTCTGACTCAAACAGTCAAATCCCGACCCAAAACCAGTATGAAATACTGGAAAAGGAACAGAAACTGTTTGAATTTTTTGCAGAGCGATACGGACAAAGACTGGACCAATCATGAAAGAAATTCAACCCCGATCAGAACCTGTTCAAATGGCCAAAGACATACACAAAATCAGAAGGCATCCACCCGAGCAAAAAAACAAAGGGCTCCAAAAGGAATGAACAAACAAATTCAACTAGCCCAGCACAAGTGGAAGGGAGAGAAGGTGAGGGCATCCTACTGAACACAAGAGAAGGCCTTGACATGCAAAAAGAAATCCTGCAGGCTCAGATCACGGTTCTCAGGGATCGGAACAGAGAAACAGCAGATGACACCATCAACCTGCAAGGGCTTGCTCTAGGACAGAACGCAGAAGTCTTCACAGCGGCCAGGCTGGAAGCCAAGGGGGGGTGCAGGAAAAGAGTAGTCCTGCCATACTGATGGAACGAAGAGCACGAGGATTGGGAGATTGCAGTAGTCAAATCATGGTCCCTCATCGCATTGGTCAACCTGTCCAACAAGGTCCTTGCGGCAAAGGACGCTCCAGTAGTAGCGCACATCCTGGGATCCAAGGACGAATGGAGGGAGGAATGGTTAGACGACGCAGGAGACATCCTGGCCATTGACCTCAGACCCTACATGGTATGCTACTCAATGGAGGCACAGCTTATGGATCACATGGTTTGGAAACCATGGAAGGTGCTGCACGCAATATCCTATGGCCTAATGGGAGGAGAAATCCCCTCGGAAAGGGCCGTTGTCTCAGCCTCAATAGTCGAGAGTCACTCCCTCTTTGATGGCAGGGATGACCACCTGGAACAGGTATTGGAAACAAATTCTAGACAGATCAAAGTGCGACTCGCTCCCTACAACGAGTCACCCTTCAACTAACTCCCAGCAAACAAACACCCACACTAGGTCCCAGCTCAACATTCCATGACAGGTCAACGCATGACCAAGGGACAGGCCAGACCAAACAGTACACAGTCAGAAACAAGGAGCCTGAGCTGTCAGTGGTGTCATGGAATGTTAACGGCGTAGGATCAGTATTAACCAACACAGATAAATGGGACAATATGACAAACTACTTGAACTGGTATACAAATAACCCGCCCGATATAGTATGTCTACAAGAAACACACTTACATAATTATAGCAAGGCTAAAACATGTACGCATAGGTCTCTGGGCTCCCTCTCCGTGAGTAGGATCAGCAAGAACAACAATTTTGTGGCACCAAAACTCGAGAGCAGCCAACTTAATCCGGATAGTAGAAGCAAACTTGACCTAGACAAAGGAAGATGGATAGGAGTCTCCCATGGACACCCCTGGCCTTGGAGGCTCTACAACAACTCCCAGGTTACAGCACACCAGCAAACATGGACGGTACCTTCTGGGTAATGAGCAAGTCATGGACCATGAAAAAGAGAACCCCAAACCAAGAACTGACAAGAAACGAACCAAGACTAAAATTCTGGAGAACAATACTCAAAGCATGGAGAGAAGTCTTTCCAGCCAGAGTCAGACACTCACACACCAAAGAAGAGATTCTTAGGCAACCACTCTTCTGTAACCAATGGATAGCCACCAACAGGGGAACACCTTTCACCCTCACCACAAAGGATGCAAAATGGGGTTCCTGGCTAGAAAGAGGGATCTGGCAAGTCAAACATGTCTGGGACGAAGACAAGAAGGATTGGGTGAACGTCAGACAACTCCGCACCGAACTCAAGGGTTCCCACAACCTACCTCAAAACCTACAACAAATAATAAACGCCATAACAGTAGAATGGGGTCCAGTGCTCCAAAAAGACAAACAGTGGAACATAGGAGACTGGGCAGTGATGACACACATTCAACCCTGCCATTACACTCTCACCTATTCAGAAAGGATAGAAGGAAGAAACAACTGGTATACTTTCACCATGCATAAGGTAGAGGATCCAGGCATGAACGTTAGCAAAGTTGGCAAAGATTCAGCAACACAGGTTTCAGTCAGAGAAGATTGCCTCAGAAAAATCAGAGTAATAGAAAATGACAAACTCACCCTATTCCACCTTCAAACCGCTCTAGAGGACCTAGAAGTGGACCCAGCAGAATGGGCATGGAATCTCAAACAAAGCCCATCTAGGATAAACCTTGAATTCAACCTGCTCCAATACACAACTAGACTAGGGTACAGACTAAGGCGCAGATCATCAGCCCCTGAACCAGTCATAGCCGAACATTGGCGGAAGCACCTAGAAGTAGACCCGAGGAAACTAAACCAGATACCTCGGAATCTAATAAATGCTATTCATCCCCCCAAATTCAGAAGCCTGCAATGGCTAATACTATATACCCAGCGGTCCCCCTGAACCAATGGTTGAATGCCAGAAAAAGAAAGGAAGACCGTAACCCACTACAAGAATTGTGCGCCAACTGCCCAGAGGGCCGGACAGAGAATCTGTTCCTCTGCTTTCTCCTCTGTTCCAAGATAAATCCGATTTGGACGAAGATATCCAAGATCTGGGACACGGTTACCGCATCAGAGTTCACAACAAGCCCGACCCTCCTTTTACTAGGTTTTATAACTCCTGAAGACTGGTCCGCCCTACAAAACAACTTCTTCCAAATTCTTAGGAAAGCAACGATATGGGCAATTTTGAGGAAAAGATGCCAGGAAACAATAGAGTCGAATAGAAAAACAACCAATGCACCTACATGAGGCATGGCGACCGATCCAACAACAGGTAGAAACAGAATATTGGGTCAGATGGCACAAAGTGAGAAGAAAAATGAAAGCAGATGTACACAAAGGAAAAGAAGTTTAAAGAACATAAACAAAAATTCGAAGAAACTTACCTAGCGAAGGGCGAAATAGCACACACCAAAGGCCAAGGATTAGCTTTTACACTCTGGGAAACGGCCCCTCAGGCTATCCAAATAGACACAGAATCCGTCAACAGATTACCAGAATCATACATTGCCCACACGCACTCATCCTAGGTCATTGAAACAAAACCCTCACCCAACCACACCACATTACACACGCATGATTCCCTAATTACAAAAGCCAGGATACATATTTTACAAATCCCCGACCCAACACCCCTACACACAAGTAATATCAGCAGCCAGGACCCAAGCCAAGAGAAACACAGTAAAAACACCACCTAATTTCGCTTTCTTTTCCCACTAAGGCCATAGAGCCTAAGGGCCAATCGAGCCCACTCCTTCAGCCAAGCAAGGGTATGCATGTCCTAACCAAGATAATAGAATCACTTAATTAGCTCCTCACAAGAAATTCAACGACAATTCCCCGACAAAAACAGACCAGACTAGTCGAATCCTAAGGTGGGTCAGTCCAGAAACTCCAAATAGAGAAAAGGACCTAACCCTCAAAACCCTTTCGAACAGATAGAAGGTAAGAGTATGAGAGGGGCTAGGGTTTAGGGTTTAAGAAATAGCTACTAGAAACAGAAATACAAGGTAAGAGATAGCTTTAGAACAGGGTTTAAGAAATAGCTACTAGAAACACAAATACAAGGTAAGAGAGGCCTAACCTCAGCTTCAGATTTTTGAAAAACTCCAAGCAGTATCCGTGTTAGAAGCCCCAAGGCTCCGGTCATCTAACAAAACCGACAGTCAATGATGACAGACATTAAGTCCAGCAATTAATTCCAATTTGACAGCCGATCAGCTGAGAGGAGGTATCTAGTCAGGACCTCCGCAGGATAAGCCACATACCACGAACATAGGTAGCAAAGTCAGCCCCCGTACAGTAGACAGGCACTAAGTCAGGCAGGCTAACTTAGGCAGGGGCGAGGGGTGGTACATCTTTCCAAGAGGAAGTAATCAATGCCGTCCACTCAGGCCTCCCAGCCATAATGGGGAGGAGCATAAGTGCGTACATTTTGTATTCATCATTGACTTGCCGGGGGAATAGGAACCGGACTGTGGCTCCCCAGAATGGTAGGAGCCAGGACCATGAGGTTCTGTTTTTTTTTTTTTTTTAAGGKGAAACTTACTGAAAAGGCTAATATGATAATCTTTATCTGCTGAAACATGAAACGTGAATCACCATGGTATTGCTTTTTTTTTTCCCCCAAGAAAAAAACAGCGACAACCTTCGGATACCATTATTGACCTGACCGGCCCCAGGCAATTCAGAATTGTCGCATTTACTCATCTGTTTCCAGTGGGGTACAAACTCGGGTCTGTATTCAACAGTTCATGGGTGTACCCACTGAGCTAGGCCAGTTGGCTGGTATTGCCAAACTCAACTCTGTGTGGTGATGCTTTTGTGTTAAGGTTTAAATGGACACTGTGTGAAAAGTGAGATATCGATCCCTGTAGTGCAGGCCACATTAGCGAGGCAATGCCTTGGGATTCTCTCATTTGCTGAACTTGACTTGTTGAGCATTTAGAGGAGTATTGTCGACATGACATTGTCAAGTTTAAGCTGAGGATATCCTTTGCATGCCCTCCTCTCTCATACTCTCTTCTCCCTCCTCACTTTGTGATCCCTGTGCCCACCCCTTTCTTTGTCCTCACCTCCACTCTCATTCTTGTTTCCCATTCTAAGTCCATTTTTTCATCCATCAGGGGACCATCACCCTTTTGCTGCTGTGCCTTTGCGCATCACCGCTCTTACTTTACCTGCTCCCATGTCCCTCTTCTTCCCTTACCTCTGCTTGGCCCTCTTGCCATGAGCATTCACTGTTACCATGCCGATCCCTCTTTCATGCTGTTTTTATTCCATCCTGCCTCTGCTCTGTCCCATGAGTCCTTCTAGCTATTCCTATTCCTGCATGTGTTCTCGCCAATCATCATTTTCATCCTTGTTTCCACCTACGTATTTTTCTTTAACCTTATTCTGAGCACTCTTCCTATCACTGTCCCTGTAATGAGCCTCATTCCCTTCCTCTCTCCATCATTGCCTTGATTCCTCTCTCTGTGCTGCTGCCCTTGTGTGTTTGTTGGTTTGTTTGTCTGTTTTCAGGGTGTACTGATGTCAAGAGGGACAGCCATAGCAAATGTTATGCGTCCGATGGGGACTCCAGTGGTGAGTGTGTTTTTTTTGTCATGAGTGGGGTGATTGCAGCCATGAAAAGTAGGATCTCAAGGTTGATCGTGAGGTACCTGAGTTCTTCCGGCTTTTCTCCTTTTCTCTTGCCTCACCACTCTGGGGTGTGAAGTTGTGAACTCAATTCTTTGAAGTTGGTGCTCTGTAGAAGCGAAAACAATGAAATTTAAAAGGCAATTTCTGGATCTGATCCCTACTGAATTGACTTCGCTTGCATGTTGTTGGGTCTAGTGCCTGTGTAATGTCACATATATGCTTAAATGGCTGTGTCAGATTGGACCTGGAGATGCAGATGGCTACGTGCATGATGCATGCAGAGAAATGCAATTGACTCATCGTCCAATGGCTGATGATTGAGGCAAATTATGGAGGCACTACAAACAATGAAAGTGAAACTGTGAAAGCCTATAGTGTAACATAGACCCTGATTTCGATTAATTATAATTTAACATTAAGCTTTCGAATGTTTTAATCTGAAGTCGGAGACCTAATCAAAACACTAGAGGTTAATGTGATGCATGTGCTCGAGGTGAGCAATTATGGCAGCACACCATTGCTAGAACAGGCCCATTCATCCCTGAAAGTCTGCTGTGCATATGGCCTTCACGTGTAGTGCCAATTCTGTTTTCATTAGGTAATCAGTACTAGTCACAGTACTTGATATAGAAACATACTCTTTGAGTCTTGACCTCTGTTTAGAGGGACCCGAAGTTCAAAAATGACGTTAGCAAGCAAACGGGCCTTGCCATTCCGGACATCATAGGTGTTCTGTATTTATCATGGTTGAGATTCTTCAAGCCTCTAACTTCTAAGGGTTTCAAGGTTTTTTTTTTATACATCTGCTAGACCGCTCAACACTTTTCTGTCTCAAAGGGTTTCTCCTCTTCCCCCTCCTCTCCTTTGTTTCCAGATTTATTTGGACCATTTCTGGATTTATGCATGTCATGATCCTTGCACAGGGGCCATGCTAATCTTCTCTGTATTGTTCCAATTTTAACGGATGTCCTGAAGGACAGTCTCAGAAGGTTTCTAAAACAATCTATGCTGATATACCTGTCCGCTTGCCCCAGGTGATGATGTTCATCTTCAAATTTCGAAGTCCAGGAAAAAGAGAGGCAAATTGACCTTAATGCCAGCGATACTACTTAGTGCTTGCATTAGTCATATACCATCTTGCCCCCAAGACAAAGAATGCTGTACCCTCGCAGCCCCTCTTGGTTCAGGACTATACCCTGATGGTACCCAGATCAACTTTTCTGCTCACTTAAATACCAGACACCTCTCTCTCACTTCCTTATTGGGGAGAGAAGACTTAAGTGCCACCATTTGAGAAAAGAGTGGTGCTTGCCAAAAGGCAGCTGCATGTGCAGCACATTAAAAGTGTGTCTTGCATTAGGCAGCCAGCCATGAACGCCCCATATTTTCAAACCACCTACAGCACTTTTCTGCCCATCCATTCACATCATGACTCCCATCCTTTTTGCTGACCCACCTCACCATGCAGCTCTCTATCCCATTAAATGAAATCGCGAGAATGCTCTCCCACTCTTGGTTGCGCTTAAACCCCACTACGTATTATTCTCAACCATAGATGTTGCAGTGGCTTACTCCAGAGTTCATACCCTTGCTGCCGCTTCTCTCTTGCGACCTACCACCCCACCTCGGCAACAATATCACGCCCAGCCTTGTAAGTTTGATTGAGATCCGTCATGCCCCTTCTTCCTCTTTCTCAAGCCGACCCTGTCCATAGCATGATATTATCAGTCAGGACTTCATTTGCCCCTTCACTTACTGATAAGCTGAACCCAAGTCAAGCAGAAATTCACACAAAGCTCACCCAAGTGTCACGGAAAGTTATCCTGAAGTTCATTCTGGTTCATTGAGATCCACTAGCTGATGCATGATACACACGGGAAGCTTTGAGCTGCTACAGGCAGGCCTTGACATACATCCAATACTCTGTCCGGAAGCTTGTCAGTCCTGTGTAGGGTATGGGCAGGTGAGCATTGCCAAAGCAGCAGGGAATGGATGGGCAATTAGTGAGGTTTTGCATCTTTCCTTGAATGATGTCTTGAAGTTGTGAAGTGAAAGTTCCAAAACAAATCATTCCATCACATTCTCAAATTAGGAACACTTTCCTCATCCATGCAGATATCCCGCATTGTTTTATTTGTTCTTGGTTTCTTCGGACTTATGACGCTGTCTAACCTGGTTTGGCAATTCGGATTTCTGTGAAGCAGGTGGTGGATCGTATTTCACTTGTTGTGTTTGGGAACGAGGAGGATTATGTTGTAAGGTCAGCGTTTGCAAATTTTACAGATGTTCCTCGGGGGAACTTCACGGTCATGGCAGTGGACAGTGGCACTGTGGTAAGTGAGAGACGTATGTGTCATGAGAATTAACAAACGAAATTTGTTGATTGAAACTTTGATGTAACTTTGTTTGTTTGCTTGCTTGTTTTTTTTTTCTTTTACGGTGTAACTGTCGTTTCTTTAGAAAAAAAGTCCTACACCTGTTGTCCCTTTGGAAAATAACTTGCTTCTGCCAAGTAATCTTAGCTCTGTGTTTGTTGAATGGCACCCACTTCAGTACAAGCCAGYGTAGCTTGGAGTACTATGTCGTACTATGTCGACAATCCTAGTACTTAGAAGTTAGAATGCTCCTCACTGGTCAATCCAAAAGGGGAGTGACGTTGTTGAATGGCACCCACTTCAGTACAAGCCAGTGTAGCTTGGAGTACTATGCCGTACTATGTCGAGAATCCTAGTACTTGGAAGTTAGAATGCTCATCAGTGGTCAATCCAAAAGGGGAATGCCGAGGGTCATTAAGAGAAGAAGGAAAGGAAAAGCCGGCCCAGCGAATGATGTTTGTGCGAAGCAAGGTGTTAATTTTGGAGAAATTCAGATTGCTGAGGGTAAATGAGTAGAGGGTCCATACAGCCTGGCAGTAGTCCAGTAGATTCAGGTTCAGGGACACATTGATGACCATGGTAGGACCAGGTTCAGCGGAAAACGGGGCCACTAGGGCCTAGGGCGACCCAAGATGTACCGGTAGGTAGGTCCAGGTCTGCCAGCCGAGAAGAAAACTGTCAGAAGGCTCTGCTTTCTGAATCTGTCCTTCACTCTTGGTTCTGGGCTGAGGCTTGTAGGTACAGAGGCCAACCATTGGCGGGTTCACCACTAGGATTTGCAGCTGAGGACACTTTCACCAGGTGTCATGTTTTAGCAGTTCACCTGGTGCAGTTCCTGATTGCTGGAAGAGCAACTTAGCGCAACAGCTGTCATTTTTCAGCAGTTCACCTGGTGCAGTTTCAGAGTGCTGGAAGAGGAACTCAGCGCAACAGCTGCCAAGGGAGGATAGTTAATTTCTTACCTGAAATGTGAAAGAGAGAGCTGGACTGCTCTTTTGGAGGTCAGCATTGTGCAGAGTTGTGAGGCATCTTATCTCTATTGGACTGCATCAAATGGTGGTGGACATATACAAAGCTCAAGTATGTTAACGACAGAGTAATTGAGGGCTGACCAGATAGATGGATGTATGGATGGAAGGGTGGAGGATGAATAGATGGAAGGACGGACGGGATGGGATGACAGATGGATACGCCACATGGACACAGATGTAGATAGATAAGTAGATAATAAATAGATAGATAGATACACATATATTAGCTAGATATCTATCTTCCTCCCTCCCTCCCTCCCTCCACCCGTCTGTCCGTCCGTCCCTCTGTCTGTCTGTCCCTCCCTCCCTCCCTCCCTCCCTCCCTCCCTCCCTCCCTCCATCCATCCGTCTATCCATCCATCTGTCCATCAATCCCTCCATCCGTCCATCTGTCCGTCCGGCCCTCGATCTATCCATCCATTGTCCCTCCCTCCCTCCCTCCCTCCCTCCCTCTGTCACCTTTCCTCCCTCACTCCCTCCTTCTGTCTATCCATCCACCTATCCATTTATCTATCCTCTATCTATCCTCTATCTATCCTCCATCATCAATCCTCAATCTATCCTCTATCTATCCTCTGTCGTCGATCTATCGTCTATATATCCTCTATCCTCCATCCTTGATTTATCTCTATCTAGCAGTCTGTCCCTCCCTCCCTCCATCTATCTATCTGTTCATTCATTCGTTGATCCATCCATCCATCTGCCTGTCCTTCCATCGGTCTCTCCGTCTCCCCGTCCTTACATCCCTCTATTTATCCATCCATCCTCCCTCCCTCCCTCCCTCCGTCCTATCTATCCATCCACCCTGATTGTCTATCTCCAATAATAAGTTTGTGTCTACCATGGCCTATAGGAACAAAGCTATCCACCACTTATAATTCTGTTTGCATTGGTTCATGCACAGACTTCTACGTGTCCTCACTCTACAGCGCGTAAAGCACCTTTTTCCATCAATAGTGTATCAATCTCTCCAAGCTATCTATCAATCTATCTAATATATCTCTCTATCTGTCTATCTATCTATTTACCTGCCTACCTACGTACCTTTCTATCTGTAGGGGCCCGTCCATAGGGGATGACAAGGGGTGAAAGGACCAAGGACCTCTCTCTCTCTCTCTCTCTCTCTCTCTCTCTCTCTCTCTTGTGCACGTCTCGCCAGCAACGGGCTATGGAGGCCCAGCGGAGGGTGGACAAGGTACCATCCAGGCGCTGCGAGGTGATGTCGCAATTGGCAGGTTGACTTTTCAGCTGTTCCAACAGTGTTAGAAAATTCTCTACCCACCGGGCTGAACAGTTTTCCTCACCATGCAAATCACGGTAGGGCTCTGCCAGTTGTATGGTCGGCACCGTTTCCTTCACCTTGGGTACATCTGGTAGAACCCCAGCATCATTCCCATGGTCCATACAATTTCTGGTGTGCCTGCAAGGATGGTATGAACAGGGCCCGATTGAGCTCCATTGAAAGCCTCCGTGGCCCATTCCCAAGCCCCTATATATGTGCCAGGTTACCTGCCGCATCGGAACAAAATAGCTGGGAAACACACTGATGGTTTAAGGGCTTATGTCCTTTGGGAAAAGGAGGGTGTTGCAATGGAAAGACCAGTCTACGGAATTTAAACATCCACGACATGTGCTATGTCAACTTCCATCCGTTGGGGGTCTGTCCATAAGCTCCGCAGTGGGGGACTTGGGACTGTTTGTGAGGTCCATGAGGATGTCTGTGATGGTGTGTTGATGTACTCTGTTTTTATGCATGACATACAAAATTTAAACGTCCAAGGCATGTGCTATGTCAACTTCCATCCCTTGGGGATCTGTCCATAAGTTCCACAGTGTGGGACTTTGGACCGTTTGTGGGGTCCATGAGAATGTCTGCATGGGTGTGTTGGTGTAACTTGTTTCATCGATGACATTTCTCTCACCTGCCAAAGGCTATACCTTTGGTCCAGTTCTCAGGCTCTGTAGGTGGCTCAGAGTAGTGTCCTACGGTGTATATTGAGGTAGGGGTCCATGCGTGTCTTTGCACAAGAAAGAACGAGGGCGATGGTCTTGAGGTGTCAGCATCAAACTGACAGGCTTCAACTATTTTGTTCTTTTGCCAAATAAAAGCATAAAATGTAGCTAATTCTATCACACCATAAATAGGTAAAACACACAAAAATTGAAGCCTAATGTCTGGACTCGAGGAGTTTAAAAAGCTGCTATTAAGACTGAGAAAAAGATTAAAGAACAAGGATTTTTGATACAGGTTTTTAGTACTTTTTAGAATTTATTGAAATACTAGGTTACCAGAGTAGTCGGGGACCACTTGCCCGGCCAGGCCAAAAATGGATAATATAATTTTTTTAATAACAATATATTTTAGGCAAAGAATTTCAATGTGACCGTGAGGCAAAAGTTGTTCAGTTTATTTATCTGCACAACATAGTTTTTTTGGTTTTTTTTTTGTTTTGTTTTGTTTTCACAGGGACCTTCCCTGGCCCTTGCCTGCCCGGGGCAGCCGAGCAACCAAGGTGACCCGGGCGGCCCGGCTGGTAACACAATACGTTTTGATTCTATTATGACAAGAACTGAGGGAAAGTCAATCGTTGCTTCGGCATTGGTTTCGGACATGGTAACTGCGGACCCGGACACCGGACATTTCCGGACTGTTTTCTGGACCTGTGTCTGGACCGGTCCGGACAGCACCAGACACCGGACAGTGCCGGACACCGGACAGTACCGGACACCGGACTGTCCGGACTGCGTTGGCAGGGGCAAGATGTCCGGAATTTTTTTTTTTTTTAAATCACCCCCCCCTCTATCTCCCTGACAACAGTGTACTGCAAACGATCAACAACAACAACAACAACAACAAATCAATCAATCAGTCAATCAATCAATCAATCAATCAATCAATCAATCAATCAATCAATCTCCCCGAACCTCCTATCCCCCCATCTTTCCCTCTTCTCCCCTATTTCCCGGAGCCTCCCACCCCCTCTTGTCTCCCCAAACCTCGTTCCTCCCACTGCGCGCCTTCCCCCTTCTCTCCCCGAACGTCCTCCAGGACCTCCCCGAACCTCGTGCCGAATCTCGTACCGAACCTCAGTCCTAACACCGCGCGTCTTCCAACCTCCTATCCCCCCATCTTTCCCTCTTCCCCCCTATTTCCCCAAGCCTCCCACCCCCCCTTGTCTCCCTGAACCTCGTTCCTCCCACTGCGCGCCTTCCCCCTTCCCTCCCTGAACGTCCTCCCGGACCTCCCCAAACCTCTTGGCGAACCTCGTATCGAACCTGTCCTAACACCACGCGTCTTCCCCCTCCCTCCCCGAACCTCCTCCCAGACGTCCCCGAACCTCGTACCCGCCAGTCCCCATCCCGGCCCTCTTCCGCTCGTCTCGCCCATCTTTCCCGACTCCCCGCCAGTCTCCATCCCTCCCACCCCAAGCCTCCTTCCCCCCACTCCGCGCCTCCCCTCTCCGAACCTCCTCCCAGACCTCCCCGAATCTCCTCCCAGAACTCCCCGAACCTCCTCCCGGACCTCCCCCCCGAAAGTTCGAAAGATAGGAGCACTACAACAGTGTACTACAAAAGACCAACAACAACAATCAATCAATCAATCAATCAATCAATCTCCCCGAACCTACTATCCCCCCATCTTTCCCTCTTCCCCCCTATTCCACGAGCCTCCCACCCCCCCTTGTCTCCCCGAACCTCGTTCCTCCCACTGCGCGCCTTCCCCCTTCCCTCCCCGAACGTCCTCCCGGACCTCCCCGAACCTCGTGCCGAACCTCGTACCGAACCTCAGTCCTAACACTGCACGTCTTCCCCCTCC
>BFEA01000233.1:636095-651167 GCA_003427395.1 Chara braunii
ATGACAAACCATTACTGTGATGATGCTGTCAAATCACGCCCTGTTGATGATGATGGTGACGAGCAGCACTCTAATGATGATGACACCGATGCTGGCGCTGGTGGTGATCAGCGAGAGTGCCGCAGATGACAGAGATGCTGTCTCTTATACACATCTAGATGTGTATAAGAGACAGCACTCTCTTGAATCTGTCTCTTACCCACCCCGGCCCAGAACACCCCTCGGCAACTTTTTTTTTTTTTGGTCGACCCCCTATTTTCGGGGTGCGCCGCACCCTGTGTGTGCGCGTCGTGCACGGTGCGGGGTGCAGCGCACCTCGATGCGCCGCAAGTATGATCAAAACCCAACGTTGCATCGAAGAATGAAGTTTGGAATAGGAGCTGGAAGAAGAAGAGTAAAGAGGAGTAGAGAAGAACAATGAACACCGCTGAATGTCTGCTCCTGTTTCGCCATCTCTCCTCCCCCCTAATCCTTCCCAAAGCTCTCTTTATTCTTTGCAAGAGTACTGGAAACCAATGTATGATGATCATCCCTGGCAACTAGCAGCAAGAAACTTTGACAAACTCTTCCCTCGTATCTCGCCATCAAACCTCAACCTTAATCTCACCAAAGAGATGCAACGCCAAGCATTAGTGTAAATGACCCTGCAACATAGAGATATGAATAGCACCACACATAGAACTGAAGATCTTGCCCTCGGATTGCCTTCCATGCTTAGAACTGTCGAACAGAACCAGTGTTCAGAGAAGAGAACCTGGAGTCGCCATACTTCTAGGGGAGAATCATGTCCAAACCCATGCCTCAATGACTTCTGACAGCACTTGGATGTCGGTGAATACGATTTACTGGCTGGCAACTCACACGTGGTTAACCGGGGGTGTTTTTTTCATTGAATTGTGCACTGAAAGTTCTGAAACTGTCATATTGCCCTGTTTTTTGCGTTTTTTGGTGTTTTTCTTTTTGAGTGATATGTTGGTGCTTTAGGGTAGGTCATGTGTCCAGTTTTGACATGTTTGGATCATTATTGAAAAAGTTGGCTTTTCGTTGGATTCGTTGAACGCTTCATTTTAACTCGGAGAGTGTTTTTGTGTTAGGGTTTTATAGTGTTTTCGTGTTGTTTTTTTCATTTTCTTTGGCCTGTTTTTTTTTTTTTTATGTTTGCACTATGGCCCATATAGTTTGTTTTTTAATTTCTCGCTGAATTTTGCACCGAAACTGTCAGCGAAAAATATGATCCGGACCACCGGACAGGGATCTGGACCGTTCGGGGTCCAGGTCCGGATCTTGGTCCGGATGTGTCGGTCCCAGTGCAACCGCCGAATTTTTTTTGGGCGGCCCAGGGCGTTTGTTCACGCCCTGGGCCGGCCAAAAAAAAACAGTGCCTGATTTTTTACCGCCGTCACCAACAATCCGGAAGGCTCGGAAAGTCTACGAGGTTTTTTTTTTTTTTTTTTTTTTTTAACTGGTTCGGGCCCTGCGGGGTCGATTGCGCGGCCGCCATTTTCCAAAGGCAGCCGTGAAATTGAATGCTTACGAGCTGGGCCCCCCCCTGCATCGTAGCTCTCTCTCTCTCTCTCTCTCTCTCTCTCTCTCTCTCTCTCTCTCTCTCTCTCTCTCTCTCTCTCTCTCTCTCTCTCTCTCNNCTCTCTCTCTCTCTCTCTCTCTCTCTCTCTCTCTCTCTCTCTCTCTCTCTCTCTCTCTCTCTCTCTCTCTCTCTCGCGCGCGCGCGCGCGCACACGCTCTCTCGCTCTCTCGCTCTCTCTCGCACACACACAGACACACTTCCTCACCGTCCTCCTCATCCTCCTCCTACACACACACACACACACTTCTCATCATCGTCGTCGACCTCCTCCTCCTCGTCAACCCTGCCGTCCTTTTCTTTCTCCCTGTTCTCCTCGTCGTTGTCTAACTATGCCATCCTTTCTCATCGTCGTCGTTCTCCTCCTCCTCCTCCTCCTTGATCATGTCAACTCCGCCTTGTTTTCCCATTGTCGTCGTCATCGTCGCCGTCCTCCTCCTCCTCCTCGTGTTTACTCCGCCCTGCTTTCCCGTCGTCATCGTCGTCGACGTCCTCCTCCTCCTCCTCCTCGTCAACTGCGCCCTATTTTCCCGCCATCGTCGTCATCGTCCTCATCAACTCTTCCTTCCTTTCTCTCCCTCTCCTCCTCCTCCTCCTCCTCCTCCTCCTCCTCCTCCTCCTCGTCAACTCCAGCCTCCTCTGTCGTCCTCCTCCTCCTCGTCTCCTTCCCCTCCTCCTCCTCTTCCTCATCCTTTTTGGTTTATTTATTTTTGATTTGGTCCATTTCTCGATTAATGTGTGTCATCTTGGCGCAGGGGCCATGCTAATCTTCCCTTGGGACATTCGCTAAAACTGGAAGGAGAAGATTAGCATTGCCCATGCACACGGATGACACGCATAAATTGAGAAACGGTCCCAAAAAAGGAAGAGGAGAACGAGGAGGTCCAGAAGGATGAGAAAGAAAATGAGCCCCCAGTTGAGAAGGACGAGGAGGAGAAGGGGGAGTAGGAGGAGAACTAGAGGAGATAGGAGGCAGAGTCCATGACGAGGAGGAGTGGAGGCATTTTTTTTGTTTTTTCTGTCTCCGGACAATATAGGGGATCCGGACCAGAATCCGGACCAGGGATTCAGACTGGTCCGAATATTCCGGTTTTCCGGAAGTCCAGATGGGCCCGGGCGGCCGGGAGGTCCGGGGTCCAGTGCGGCATAGCTATGGAATGAACCAAGATGGAGAATGGAAAGACCATCACCATAACTACCTTGTGTCCGCCATAGCTAGCCAGGAGGCCTTCTCCTCCCTCTGCCATCAGCCACCCCTGTTTGGACAGCTCCCAGACAAGGGGCTGGCAGATGAAGTGAACTTAGTTCACATGAATTGTGTTTGTAGTAACTTTGTACACCAAGTTTGCTCAATGGTAGTTGTTGAAAATTCCTACCAGACTCCCAGCCCTAAAAGTCTTACTTGATTCCCCTGTGCTGTCCAGATCCTGATTTTGTCCGTTCAAGACTTACCTTATGTGTGTCCCTAAATTCCTGTCCTGTCCCTCAGCATTCTCTTTTTTGCGGGTAAGTCCATCTCGCGAGAAGAGAACACAGCCGCACAAGATTTGTATTCCGTGCAACCACTACAAGTACAGAAACATCAGAAAAATATATGCGAGGTATTGACTGCTGCAAACACACACGAACTCAGAAAAGCACAGGGACTTTAGAAAGTTTAGACATAACTCAGGAAAAAAGTGTTGTCTCAGCAAAATCTTATTCTTCCACGACTGAAATTTAATGTTCATTGAAGGTGTGAAAAAGAAAGTTGTGACAATCTGACTCAATCATGATTAATGAATCGAAATCGTATTCAATAAATATTAAACAACTCCGTGACTGGATTCCTTCCCCCTCCCCCCCCAAAGGTACATTATTTTAGTTTTTAAGCATTAGGGAAGCTCGCAAACCTGGAAATTGAAAAGTACCAGGTTGTAACTTGTAAAGTTGTGAACTTGTCTCTATACGCCCGTAATGCAGAATGTGGAAAGCTCAAGGGAAGTATTATCAAGGGGCTTGAGTCGCTTCACTTATCGTAGTGAGTAATATCATGGAAAACATTACCGGGTAGTTGCCTTCCTGTTCGTACCCCTACTGTACTCATCTGTTGCATGCAATGCCACCATCCCTGCCTTAGTAAGTACGGTGCATTTGGAAAAGCTACACGAACTTGATACAAATTACACTGAAATCAATATTGAACTGAGCAACATGAATCTTGTTGTATGGAATAAGTTTTGTGTCTATTTATCTGTGATATTCCATGCGGATGATCTTACTGATGTGCAGTCACAGTGTCATTATGAGCAGGTGTGACTATGACTATTGATGTCAACGAGGTTGATTTAGGGGATCGTCCAGCAGCTACTAGGAGTTGGAAGCCCTACACGGTTGGCACAGCAAATGCAGAGGGCATATGTGCAACAAAGATGTATCCATCATTTCTTCCAGGCCTTGGTCTGGAGTTTCACACCAGGTAGGTGCTTGCTTCTTGTAAGACCCTAAAACGTTTAAACATGCAGTTGACAAGCCTAAGATGAGAGAAACTGTTGTTACTCCTCTTTTTTTTTTTTTTTTTTTTTTTTTTTCAAATAAATGCAATAGTCTATTCGTGGGGAGCAGCACGTGCTGGGAACCGGGCCCAGCGTCCCATATCGAATTGTACAGATCATTGAGAAAATTTGAGATCATTTGAGGATACCGGGGCCATTACCCGGCTTCGGCTGAGATCAGTCTGTGAATATCTAATGACCTATTAAGGAACTACTCATGCAATAGGCTGCCACAGAGGTCCTACGAATGCTCACAACCCTCAGGATCCCTAACAAGCCCTTCTAAGACTTTCCAACACAGTCTTACTCCCTGCTGAGCTCTTCCAGGCCTCACGCCCCCACCCTGCTGGGTTACAGGGCAACACAACTCGCCCCAGCTCTGACCAGCGTCATCCCAGCAGCAATCCTTGATCGTCCGTTGGGATGCCCACCCCAAAGCATCCTCAGATCTCTCTACCAGGCCTCACGCTCCTGCATCGCAGGTTACAGGGCAACACCCCAGCACCGGCCAGCGTCGTTCTGGCATCGAACGGCCACAGATCACTGAGTATAACAGCATCGAAACCGCCTACGATGGATTGCTAAGAAACCCTAAAGTCCTAAGACATTCATAAGAACAACCGACTTTTTTTTTTTAGACTCTACCAAGTCAATAGAATATGTGTCTCAAAAAGCCTCCCCATCACAAATCAGATAGGTGAAACCTATTCAATCCACCTACAACCACCACCAGCATGGCTAATTTCAACATGAACCGAAGCTCTTCCAGGCCTCATGCTCCCATCAGGTTACAGAGTTGCACCACCTTGCTCCAGCACCGGCCCTCATTGCTCCAGTTACGACCCCCAATGACCACTGGGACTGCCCCCGCAAACAGCCCCCCAGAGCTCTCTACCAGGCCTCACGCCCCCACTAAGCTAGGTCACAGAGTTGCGCACCTAGCTCCAGCTCCGGCCAGCGTTGCTCCAGCGTCGGTCTTCGAGGGCCACCGACTTTTCAACCACCCCTCACATGATCACAGATGGCTTGCCAGATAACACCTATTCCTACAACCTCCTCGAGAAGCAGCCAAATGGAAAGCTATAGTAAACTGGATGATAGATTTCTTTGAGAGAGATCACCCCTCCCTCCCCCTMCCCCTCCCCCCCCTTACCCCTCCCCCCTCAGCCCTACACTGCCTCCGCCGAGGAGAGTCACCCACTCTCCCTCGGCCCCAATATAGGACCAATCCTCTCTCCCCATTTCCCCAGGAGCACGCAGTTCCCACCTAAAGCATGCCCCCCCGCCCCTTGCCCATTTCCGCCTCCGCAGGGACTGATGTTGACCCACACACAGTCCTTGCCCCAGAATAAGGCAACCCCCTACTCCGCCCCTACCCTCTTTGAGACATTCACCCCCCACATGACTACAGTTATTAATGACACACTTACCAAAATATCATTTGCTTGGATTTTGTTGGATTTTGTTGATGACGATGGACAACAGCCTCAAGATGATGAGAATGAGAATGATGGTGACAACCAACTCACCTGCTGATGCAGAGCAACATCTAATGAAAACAAGATGATGATGATGATGATAATGATGAGAATGAAAATGGAATGATGCTGATGATCATACCAAAGAGCAGCACCAACAGACCCTATGATTACAAACTGATGATGATGATGATGATGATGATAATGATGATAGCGATGATGATGGTGATGTCGATAATGATGATGATGATGATGAAGGTGATGATGATGTTGATGACATTGATGACGCATTGATGATGATGATCATAATAATGATGATGTTGATGGTGATGTCAGCAATGATGATGATGATGATGATGATGATGATGATGATGAAGATGATGACGCACAACGCCCTATGATGACTACAAGATAATGATGGTGTAATGACGAGCACCTTAGATGATAACCTAAAGATGATGATGATGATGATGATGATGATAATGATGATGATGACGATGATGATGAGCAACGTCCTATGATGGCGTCAAGCTTTGCCAACCGTGCTATATGATGGAGAGAGATTTGACGATGGAGATACAACAATGAGTGACGAGCAGCGCCCCTGATGCACGGCTCCTTGATAATAGTAATAATATTAGCGCCGAACAGGAGTGAAGACATACACCTTGATGATGATGACGAGCAGTACCCTGATGCTGATGATGGTGATGACGAGCAGCGCCCTGATGATGATGACAAACCATTACTGTGATGATGCTGTCAAATCACGCCCTGTTGATGATGATGGTGACGAGCAGCACTCTAATGATGATGACACCGATGCTGGCGCTGGTGGTGATCAGCGAGAGTGCCGCAGATGACAGAGATGTATACAAAAACCAAAATCAACGCACTTGATATCGCCTCCAATCCTCCACCCGCTCCACGTAAGCACGCGTTGTCGAGCGCATCGGTCCGGCACCGCACAGGGCAGCGCGGGACCCTCCTGACTGCGTCACGCAGGAGTTGTTTCTTAATCCTCGTCGCGATATATACATGGAGCTTCCGCAAGCCGCTCCGACCGAGTGCGCCAGCCATACCTCTTGCGAGCCCCTACGACAGGATAGGGCCTACGCGAGGCACGACTTACCTCCACCTTACGGGAGCTGTCACCTCCCTTCGGTGGGCGTATCCCCGCCGAGCTACCAGTTAACAGTACGAAAGTTGATTAGCTGCAATCGCAGAGGTGGACCAGCCGAGGGCGTTTCTCGTTCGCTGTAGCATAGGGGGTACGCGCGGTATTATGCCTCTATCGAACCCGCACACGAATCGACATCTTGGGGGGCTGAGGTCCCAAGCGCAACTCGTCGCCGGTCGACTAGGACGCATCCCACACGCCACGCGCACACCACTATAAAGAACATAAAAATAAAAACACACACACACACGTACATATACATGTACAGAACGACACTGAACAAACAACGCGACAACACTCCTAGTCCCTTAGTAGCCATCCCATAACTTTCCGATGCTGAAAGCGGATAGGCGTCGCGCACGAGACTTAGTATAAAATCGAGCGGATGCAGGGCCTACTCATATCGACTAGCAATGCAATCGTCCCTAAGCAGTCGCAGTGATGGCGTACTATGTAGTACCCATACTCATGCGATCCTCGTTAATCTCGAGGGTCGCGTTCGACACTCAAGTATCGGCTGACACGCGCCTTGAGGGTTAATCTCTCGACGCTGGACAACCGCCAAGTGCGGTTGAAAACCACACCCTCTTCTACACATTGCGGAGAGTGGGTGGTACACAGGTTCATACCTGTGGTGGCAATCATCTCTTATTGCCCTGGGGACCAGCTCCATCATCTAGGGCCTGGAAAGAAGTCAAGGGGTTTGACTTTGATGGCTGCCACGGACTACAATGTCCAACCATAAAAATCAATAGGCAAATCACCCAATAAATAAATAAACATCCCAACACTCATATATCACATCAGATATCGAGGGAAAATAAACGAAAGGGCAACATAAACCCATCAGGTATGCAGATCGTGCGACACATGGTTGTCATCCTCACTGCCTCCAAAGTATGATCCATATACCAAGCTCCAAAATACTAACCTGCATAAAAACACAGGCACACACAATAGCCACATTGCCATACACCAATGTGGTCAACTTTACTGTTCCCTGTAACTCACACCACGCCTCACACACTCAAGCCCCAGTCATAATCCAACTCTCCATAAAATATCATAAGTTCTTTATAATGGTCATTTAAAAGAAGTCCGGTTAAAACCCTCAAAGAAACATATCAGATCACAAGGCTAAGGCAATCAAGCTGAGGTACAGGTATAAGTAAAGCTGTGTCGTGAGCCGACGAGTCGGCGATCAGCCAACCGACATGTTATCAGTGATAACAGAAGATGATCCTCGTAGGATCAAGCTGAATCTAGTCCAAATCCTGGATCGAATTGTCCAAAGAAGACCTGTATCATACGACAGGTCAAAGTCCAAGCTAAATCGTCAACGTATGGAGATCAAATCCCCATGACACGTTCTCACTCAAGACTCTCCTGATAGCCACGCCTAGGTCTACCTCTAAGCCAGTGCCCAAAAGAAAGGTAGACCTATGGCAGAATCTCCCCCATACAAAGTGGATTGCCAGAGTCGCCACCTGTCAAAATATAATCTACTTCTTTAAACTAAGAAAAAAAAAATGTCTTTCCATAATTTATATCAACCTAAATATGAAAACATAAATAATCTTCAACTTTCCAAAGTAAAATTTTGTCTAACTCCCTGAATTAGCAAAAAATTGGGCAGCACTCCTTTTAGAAAAAAGGACTTCCCATATTTTTACTAAGGCATATATGAAAATCAGACAAGTGGGATTTTGAAAAGTTCAATTTTGACTAACCCCTTGGATTTGCAGAAATTTCGGCAGTGCTTCCCGTAGAGAAAGTAGCTTACCAAAATTCATACAAAGCCAAGTTCATAATCTAAAATGACTTTGACTTCTCAAGGCCCAATTTGATCTAACTCCTTGAATTAGCAAAAATTTGGGCAGCACTCCTTTTAGAAAAGGAGACTTTCCAGATTTTTACTAAGTCATATATAAAAGTCAGATAAACTGAACTTTTGAGAAGACAAAATCTGACTAACTCCTTGGTTTTGTAGAAATTTCGACAGCGCTTCCCGTAGAGAAAGTGGCTTACCAAGATTTGTACAAGACCAAGTATAATAAATATCCCAGAAAATGTAGAAATTGACCTAAGTAAAAATCAACTTAGCTCAGAAAATGCAGGAATTGAAACTAACTCCTAGGGCTCTAGCACGTGGCGAGCAACTAAAGCAACTACCTATCAAACTGAAACTCAGACTAAGTAGTAGCCTCACTTAGTCACATGCAGGCCAAACCACAAAGGTAAGTGCTCTCACCATCCCCAAGTGAACTTAGCAAACAATAGTTCATAGTCTTTCAATGATTTAGCCTCTTTATACCCAGCTTACATAAGGCATAAAGTCAGGCCACCCAAACTTATGGAATGTGCCTAACTTAGCCAAAGAGTATACACAAAACAGAGGGCACAACTACTCTCTTCTTTGGGCATATGACTAGGCCATTCTAGTCGCCCTGAACTGTTTAAGTATCCAGGCTTTATATACTTGTTTGCACTTAATCTTTTGAGGTAGCATATAACTGAACTGATCAACTTAGTTCAAGGTCACCTGCCCCTTCTTACCATCAGTTTATTCTTAGTTCATACTCTCTTCAGTTCGTGATAGGACTATAGTCAGGCCACCCAAACTTATGGGACCCTGCCTGACTAGCCTGTTCATAGATAGAATAATAGTAAAGTATAGCCAAGTTATATCCTTTTGGTTCCAGCATGTGCGAGTCAGACCACATGAACTTACAGAACAGTCTGACTCTCTGCCTGATTCATTTCTCTCAAGGCCAAAGCAGGAAGAGGTGGAGCCACCCAAACTTATGGAACATGCTCAGACCTCCTCGTTCAGAAACTAAAGAAACTGACAGAAACCCAAAGTAAGCAAGGTAACCAAGCCACCTGAACTTACAGAATGTGCTTGGCTCCTAAAAAGTCAAATCACAGTTAACCCTCACAAGTCAGAGCAACCAGACCACCTAAACTTATAGAATGGCCTGACTCTCCATGCAATCCCACAGCATTGGGTCTCCCCAAACTTATGGGGACTTCCCAGTCTCCAGAGCAATTAGACCACCCAAACTTATGGAATAGCCTGATGCTCCAAGCAATCCAAAATAAACACAACACTGGGTTTCCCCAAACTTATGGGGACTTCCCAACCTTTGGTTGACCCAGTCAAACATACAATATTGCCTTCCTCCCAGATGCAATCCCACAATCTGCTTTCAGTCAAACAATAAAACTGAAACTGACATTGCACAACCATCCTTTTATTTAGTCTGGTTTTGTCCTGAAAGTCAAACTGAAAAGTCGAAGTAAAGGGATGCATACAGTATACTCAATCAAAACATATTAAGGAATACAGATAGGGGTTATAACTGGGTTTATAGAAGGAGAGCAATGGTTACCTTTCAGTTCCCTACCTCCAGAACTCCTCCTGAGTTCCGGCAGAGCTCCCGCAATCGGTGGGCTGACTCCCCATAGAGTCTTGCTGCGGTCCTACGGGTTGCAATCCCGCCTGCCGCCTTCCTATCAGAACAGGATTAGACTTAGAATAAGAAGGGCGGAATGAGGGGTTTCAGGCTCTCGAGATACAGGAGGGGGACAGACTCAACTCCCTGGAGAGGGCCTTGTTACCTTCATGCGCGTGAGGGCCCCGCAATGGCAGCCAGAACGCGCAGCAGCTTGGCTAAACCGACATCAAACTCACCTCTATTGAATCCCCATGTCACAACAGTGCCCCTTTTCACAAGAACTCCGTCACCCAACAGCTTGATGATCCAAAGTGCTTGGTTACAGGTGAGTTTGCACTCTCGTGACCGGCCTACAACTCGTCTCCAACTCCTCCGCTCAACTGTGAGCAGCGTACTAGCTGACTAGGTAAGTCTTCAAAGCTCTTACAGCTTGCTCTTTTCTCCTTCCTATCCTTCAAAAGCACCTGACCGCTTAGTACGACCAGGTCCAGCTATCGCCTGGATCGGGACGACCACCTCGGATACTGCAAACAACACTTACCATGATTCCGAACTCCGTGCAGCGCAACTGCAGCCCTGAAGGTGAGCAGTCCGATCACATTGGCAGGAGTTCACCATTCCCGCAAGCTCCTGCTATTGGACTCGACAACGGTACGTACAGGGCAATCCAGACTGATACCAACGCGAACCCTTGGTCTACCACTTACTTCTATAGGACTGAGCTTTTTCGTTTCATCGTAGGCAGATACTTGCAAGACGATGGGCAACGCAGCGGCCGCCAGGTAAGCCTCCCATGTTGCAGCTAGACTCACGCTACCTCAGTCTGCAAGGTGGGAAGTGTACCGGCCAGTATGTGACTTGTACTTCGCAACTCGTCTGCAACCTCTCCGTGCGACGGACTGGGCAACACACTGGTCCGCAAGCAGATCAGCAGCTTCCGTAGTCGGTCGGCTGCTTCCTCCGTTCGAATGAGATAGGCAGTGCTCGGCCAGCACACGAACCTCCAAGCCTTGCAGTGCTGCTTGCTTGCAGCTACTCTGCTTAGGAAACAGGGCCAGCACACCAGGCCACAGATAATATGCGCTCTTCGCTGCTGGTCTGCAGTTACTTCACTTATCGAGGTGAACAGCACCTCGGCTGGCAGGCAAGTCTTTTGGCCTTGTGCCCCACTCCCTCGTTTCTCCGACTGTTAGTGTGAGCAGCACCCCGGCCCACAGGTAAGTTTCCAGCCGAACTTAGTGTTGATAACCTCCTGCCCCTACATCAGAGCTCTTCGACTGATTCGCACATCCGCCTCGCGGTATGCTCCCGTCTAAGTTTTCTCCCATCTTACTCTCTCGACCTCTCACAGCGAAATGTGGCTGGCGGGTTCCCATTACCCAAGTTTCGTCCGCCTCGTGGGCTAGCTCGCATGCACATTGAGCTCCTCTGTGCATGTTTCAAAATGGGCAGGATGAAAGAACCTCGTCAGCACTCTGAGTATTCTGATCCCAACCACGTATACCACCACCCGGGCTAGGTACGTGTTACTCCCTTCTTTCGCCCTTTTCCCGCTTTTCTTTTATAGCCACAGCGCAACCCATACAGATGATACAGCTGATTCCGGCTATATCATCCACCTTACATGGAATCTAACACCACCATCAACTTCGCCTGACCCCAAAACCCCCATTTCGCATCCTATCTCGCTCGAATCCGTCAAGGATCGAGCGAGATTCAATCTTTTCACTCCCATCATCTTCCCCCTCCGCCATGTCTCGGCGCACCCCGTTTCTCACTAATCCTCTTTTCTACTAGTCTAACACTAAAACTAACATCACCAACGAACTCGCCAGGGGCTGAAACCCCGAAATCGCCTCTTTCCTCGCTCGTTTTCGCTAAGAAACGAGCGAGATCTACAGTTCTGTCTTTCTCCTCCTTCTTCTCCCGCCATCTCCCACGCACGACTTTTTCTTCCCATCTCCCACTACACTCCACCATCCGTCGTTCTGTCTTCACCTCTGCACTCGCCCTGCCCCAAAACTATGGAAACGAGTCTTGGTTTGCCCGATTCTGTCAAGAATCAGGCGAATCATTCACTTTTTACTCCGCCACTCACTCCCACCATAGCTCGTTTCTCTTCTACATGCACCCGGCGCACTAAGCCGTCCGGGTTCATCCCACCTTCGACTGCCCCCGTATCCTACCTTAGTGCCGCGTCCCTCTGCCTTACTCCGTCCGCTGCTGCCTCAGCGCCCGTAGCTGCGCCACCTTAGCACTAGCGCCCGTCGCCACTCGTGCCTCGCTGCAGCACTCCGCTCGTTTGCACTGCGCTGCCTATCTCCCCTGCTCGTATGCACCCGGCGCTGATCCTCGTCTGGGTTCACTCCCTGTCCACTTCGCCTCTTCGCCTGAGAGCACCCGGCACCGCTTCACGCCTGTGTCTCCGCTGCTGCTCAGCGCTACGCTGCCCGGCCAGCCCCTCCACCCGCTCGCTAGCGGCTAACGCAGTGCCCGTCCACCTCTTTCTACCACGAGTACTGCTGGGTTCGTCCCCTCCCTCACTGGATGTCCTCATCTCGACCGCTCCGCCTGTTGTTGCCCGGTGTAAACGACCGAACCCGCTCTAACCCGCTGTCCACGCGATACGCTGTTGGCCCTCCCAGTGTGGCATTGGGCAGAAACTGCCTTAGCGCTCACAGGGGGAGGGGACCTGAGGAGAGGCACAGCGACCGGCTCATCAGAGAAGCTCGGCCTTGATGCTACAGGCTAACCCCCTGGCCGGTATCACCCGCCTGCTGCAGCAGGCGTCACACCTGTTGGTGATTGCAGCTCCCACATGTTCCTTTGTTGGAGGCTTGAGCACGGATGTGGCTGCTACGGGGCTCCCCTTAATGCCATAAAGGGGCAACTTCGGCGTAGTCACGAAAACAGTTCGTAATCGCACCGCCAACAGCCCTGCGAATACAACACACCCCCACGCGCCCTGTTTCTCAGCCGCGGCATGACAGAGGACCCATCGCCAGTATCCCGAACAGGCAGACCCGTCGAACAAAGCGCGCACCCCAGGTCCTCGACTGCCGCGACGGCCATCCGTGCCCGACAATACTATAACGGAGCCAGGCCTGTTGGTCCCAGCATCGGCCTCGGAATCGATCACCAAGCCAAAGGAGCTTAACTAAAAAATTTAAAATTAGAAAAAAAATAGTAAATAAAAATACGAATAAACATGAAAACACAACAAAAAGGTAAGGGGACGAAGTGCTGCGCGTTCGTCTGGCCCATGACGTCGCGCACACCCAGCCTGCCCATGGTTACACCTTGCCGTCAATACCCCGCGTGCGCCGCTCACCCAATCGAGGACACACACTCCCTCTCGCGCGCACGCCGTCGGACGGGCGAGGCCGCACTTGTGCGACTTGCAGAAAATACGCCAAATACTCTTGTAAGGGTGTTTGGTATGACAGCGCTCCTCCTTTCCGTCCGCGTCATACCAACCGCCTACCACAACACTACGCAGACCTAGAAGCAAAAGCCATAAGAAGGCTGGACTTCTCAAGGAGACCCACCTCCTCTCGAAGGCAAGTTCCCCTTCACCCAACGTGCTAACCTGTAACACCACTGGATGAAGCGCAAAGCTGGAGATGGCACGGAAGTGCTTTCAAAAGGCAGGCAACACCGAGTCACGTTCCATCCTCCTGCCCTCCCGCTGTCCGATCTCTACCTCATCACTACCCCATCACCAAGGCGCCGTCACGACAAAACTGCCCACGTCATACCCAGCTGCCACTTCGCGCTCGCATGTTTCCAAGCTGTAGGGCGCCACAGGACTGCCCGTGTGAGAGTGCCAACCCAGCGGGGCGCAGCGCTCCTGGAAGCGCTGCGTCCGCTGTGTGACCAACTGTTGTTGCTCCTAGTAAGCGACCAACCTTAAGTTTTGACGGCAAGAACTTCGCTTTAGACTTGAAGTTATAGCACAGTGCCAGGGCCAGGGGTTGAACATAGGACCAGTGTCCAAGGCTGATATCATTTACCAACTTTTTTTTTTTTTCTCTATAGAAATTCTTAAAAAAAAATAAAAAATGCAGGCTTATCTTCTCCTGATACCAACTTCCGATTTCAAATTTATCGTTTTAACAATGACTCAACCGGTACCAGACAGCTGACTGTTCTGCAATCCGACCCAGTTTGGCCCTCAGTGGTATACGATTGGTACATAATATGCAGGCAAATCCCCCAAACCCCTTCATATCAGCAATTTTATACTTCTGTCCATTAGGCGTTGTTTGGACACCGGTAAAGGTTGGTACTGCAGTTTTGTCCACAGGTGCACACCATCAGGCTCTGTCCTTGGGTGCACACCCACTGCCACCAGTGACTTTCCATGGACTGGGTATCTTAACCTTGGTACGAACTGCAAATCCTTCGTTTTTTAATTGCCAATTGATGTCCTGTTGATTATCGTTCACAGTTATCCTGTTGTTGTATCTCCTGTCCTCACCTCACGCTCACATTCTGTGCCAGCTTGTGTTGCACCAGTGTTGGGCCAATTTTTTTCCCACCTGCTCCCCTGCTACCCACGTACAACTTTCCTCCTCTACCATAGCCTGCATTCATTCCTTTAAAGTTGCCCAGTGCACTGGCATGAGACTGCGCCAGAAAGTTTTGATTTTTTTTTCCGAAGGGCAGATGAAAATCACCATGCTGAGTGGTTCCTATAGCGAACATGATAACACGCGTGGACACACGCACTCAAGTGTTTTCTTTGTCAGCAATAGGACTAAAGCTGCTTTGATTTTGGATCTACTCATGTGGGTGAAATAGGGCCTGCTGTGGTGAAAATTCAAAACACACACACACA
>BFEA01000233.1:677687-688331 GCA_003427395.1 Chara braunii
TTTCGAATCCACTGTTTGATATCTGTTTTTTGTTTAAATTCTTTGAGTTTAGTTCTCGCCTTCTCCCATTGGCTTCTAATTTCTGTTTGAACAAAATTTTGTATTATTTCCATTAATTCTTGACTTTCAATCTTCACCTCTTCCATCTCATTAATACATCTTTTATTCCATAGTGCCCACAATACCGCTTTCCTCCCAAGATTAAAGAAATTTTGTTGGAACTCAGAGAGCTCTATCAATTGAGGGATCCAATTACCTAACAATATTGCCTTCCATTCCCATGGCCACTCCAGTCTTGTGATCCTTTGCCACACGTAATCCCATCGTCGCCACAGCAGGACTGAGCCCGGGCATTGTAGGAATATATGTTCAATTTCTCTGATTTTTTTTTTAG
Source organism: Chara braunii (assembly GCA_003427395.1). NCBI lineage: Eukaryota > Viridiplantae > Streptophyta > Charophyceae > Charales > Characeae > Chara > Chara braunii. The sequence goes on from BFEA01000233.1 coordinate 678,082, forward strand.
GAAAGGCTTGTGCACAGGAGTTACACCATGGCAATGCCACTCCCTTCTGTTCTAATGAGGAGTGGTCTATTAACCAGTCATGTGTTGGTAGACACCTATGCACTATTTGCCACTGTAAGGATGCAAACTTAGTCGGCCTATCTCTAAGTCCTTGGCACCACCTAACTGGTTTGAGCTCCTCTTCATAAATATTCAGGTGTCTTTGCCATCTATCTCGTATAATTCTGGGACATTGATCTTAGGGCGCATTAATCTATAGGTTGCCTTGACTGTTAGGGATTGCAATTTCAGGGGCTTGCTTCTCCTGCTTGAGCGCCATAACCAGTCTGCAGGATCCAGGGGGAGATCCGGGATAGGACAATGAGGCAAGTACACTATCCATTCTTTAGTTGTTGAGACATATAATGAACTTACCCTGTATATTTCCTCAAAAGATATGAAGGTCACCCTTTCCTGGTCCCTTTTAGCAATCCTATTGTCCTTGTGAATTTTGTAGATGTTGACCAGGGCACCCTCCTCCTGCAAATCTAATATTTGCCCTATTGTCTTAGAATTGTCTTGTTGATTCATGCATACCCAGTCACCGACCCGGAAAACCGGGCCCTTTTTCAAGGTAACAATCCAAGATAGGGGTGAGAGGATTTCGTCCAACTTGTGTGGAAGTTTGTGTGCATACTCGATTTCTTTTATGAGCTTCTCCACATCCTTCCAATTCTTATTCTCATGATTCCATAGTTCTTTGATTCTTACTACTCCATTCTTAACCCATGTGGACCATGGAGGGTCTGAACTAATAAATTTTCTCCCATTTTGGTCTCCTCATACCTTGTCGGTATTGACTTATTAGGTAGGGGTAGTTCCCGCCAATATTTCAGTTGATTATACCAGAACTCATCCAGAGTTAAGTCTTTCTTAATCTCTCCTCTTGTCCCCACCACCGAAGACTGTATCTGTGCTCGAGGGATGGTCCAATACCTATCTTCCACCCACGTCAGCGGGTGCACTTCCTTGATCGTCTGGGGTGCCAATCTGCGAATCTGCTCAAATGCCAACTCTTGCCGTGGCAGGTCTGTACCCAAGATTAGTCGTTTCAATACTTGTAGTGCCAAAGCCTTGCATTGAATTTTTGGGTCTATGAGACCCAGACCTCCTTTACCTTTAGGTTGAATTAATGTCTGCCATGCTACCCTTGGGATCACATTTGGTGATTCATGATCCCCTCGCCACAAAAAGATGTTAGTTGCCTCTGTAATCCCTTAGTAGCGTTTTTACTGAGTGACCATAGCATTTCCTTATACCATATTGAGGCTAGAATCACGTTGTTAATTATTAGTGCTCTCCCAAATATTGATGTGTGTTTATTATGCCACAACTTCATTTTTTTTAATACATTAGACGAGATCCATAGATCATTCGAGTTAGGTTTTCCTTGTGCTGTCAGTAATACCCCTAGCACCCTGATAGGAGCCTCTTGAGACATCCATTTAATCCTAGGGAGGTCTGGTGGTCTATCCCCTTGAGAATGTACCCACCATCCCTACGTCTTGTTACCCCAATTAACTAACATATCAGAAAGAGATGAAAATTTGACCATTAATGCCTTAATTTCTTCCATGTTTGTCGAAGAAGTCTCCATCATGATAGTTAAATCATCAGCGAACATAGAGAAGATTGGAATTGCTTCTTCTGGTATATTGGAGATCCGGAGGCGTTGAAGATTACGGTTTGCCTTGAGGTTGGCGCCTAATGCCTCCATTATTATTACAAAGAGAAAGGGGGCTAGAGGATCACCTTGTCTTACTGATCTTTGAAGTGGAATCTCAGGGGATAGTAGGCCATTAACTTGTATTCTTGTCGTGGCATTTGAATGGAGTATTTGTATCCACTTTCTTATCTCCGGCCCGAATTCTAGCTTGGCTAGACATGCATCCAAGAATCGTCAATCTACATGATCATACGCTTTTTCAAAATCAATGAATATGAATGCCATATTTTGTTAATTTTGCCTGGATAGCTTGATCATTTCATTGACTAACAATACATTATCTTGTATATTTCATTAATGAATCTTGTTTGGGAGGGATGAATAATGTCTATCATTATTGGGATTAATCTATTTGCAATGACCTTGGCTAACATTTTATAAACCACTGTCAGTAGAGTGATTGGCCTGTAATTTCTTACATTGGATTTCTCTCCCTTTTTGTATAATAATGTTAGGACACCTTGACCCACAATTTCCCCCATCGTGCCTACGCACTGAATCTGATTATAATATTCCATAAGATCTTCTGCCATAGAATCCCACATAACTTCCCAGAATTCCTTCGGGAGACCATCAATCCTAGGAGTTTTGTCCTCCTCCATTTGCAGAAGAGCCGTTCAGATTTCGTCCTTAGTAATTGGCTCTTCTATTCTCTCTTTCTGTTCATGCGTCAATTTTTGTGTTAGGGGTTCAAGAAAAATCTCAGTTTCTTGTGCAGCAGTCGTGGAATCCACTGTGGATGTGCAAAGTTTTTTATAGAAGTCATAGGCTACTTTTAGACTACCTGCCGATGAAATAGTCTCCAGGTGAGGGGACATAGAATGATCTGTTAAGGCTTCTATATTAGTCCTTCTTACTCTGACCTTTGCTAGGGAAAAGAATGAGGAGTCCATCTGTCCTTCTGACTGATGTTTTGATAGTTTGCTCCTGACAAGGTAACCTTTCCAGCGATCTTGGGCGATGGTTAGCAATTGGTTTCTGAGTTTCTGAATATCTTCCATTTGCGGAAGTGATGTGTTATTTTGTTGTTGTTCGTAATACAGTATTTTCTTATGAATTTCCATTTCTTGATCATGTTTTTGTTTAGCTATTAATTTCGAAAATTCATTAGATTTTTTGCTAAGAAAACAAGTTCATTGTTGAACCATGATATATACGACTCGTGTTTATCCTTAGTAGTTTGCCAATACTTCCATACGTCTTTTATGTAAGTTCTGAATTGTGATTTCTTTAGGAGGGACGAGTTTAGCTTATAGAATCCCCTTCCTCGATCTGGTTTCTTTTTGAAAGTCAGAGTGTGACGGCCTCAGCACAACATCAGTTGAACCACCAAACACCACCTCAGCCACAGTCCCAGATTGCCCACTCTGGCCCAAACTCGACACCTTGGACCACGCTTCAATCCCCTTGCCTTATCCATCAAGACTTAGTGCAGTAGAGCCACCATCTTTACTGCTTCTACGCCCTAACCCAATCCTACTGACTAGCCCCTCATCAGCAGGAAGTGTGACATCCGTCCATCCCAGCCCCACTTGGCCTCAATAGGCACTCACCCATATCTGCACGACCCCAACACAGAGAAGAAAGTTGGGTCAAAAAACTCCCACAAACTCAGTCCTAGTGTCTTTCCATCCGACCAGCATAACTCCATCCTTAGAAAATATAAGCTCAGAACACTTAGGAACATATACTCAGAAAGCAACGACAAAAAAGATACCCTCTGAAAGGGAGGGAAATCCATCCTCTCTCCTTGTGAAAGTTGCGGGATCCGCCTGAAACTTCGTGTGAAAAAGTCACAGACTCGTAGTACATCCCCCAACAAAGGACAATCCCCTGTTCTTAAACTGCCTCCGCCGGAAAGACCCCCTCACCTCACCGGCCCCAGATCAGAACAGCCCTCCAGACGGTCACTTCTGCTCCCTCAACTACATACAATTCCTCCTAGAGTATGCCCCCGCAGAACCAAAGTTCCCCCTTGCCTCCTATCCCACCCCCTCCAAATGAAACAGCACTCTCAACCACACAGGCTGCTGAAAAGCAGCACCCCTTGTCCTCTCTCCCCAACCACTTTAAACCACCAGTACCTCGCTCAGCTATTGAATCCGAGCCTCCCAGCACGCTGCGCGCCAAGTCCTGCCGAACCGCCGTCACAACTTTCTTTTTCGTTTTGCCTGTGGCCTCCAGCCAATGCGGTCCGGCAGGCCGAAGCCCAAATGGCGCGGCGCGTATACGGGAAGCGCCGCGRCCGATAGTTGGGCCAGGTACTGGTGGTTTAAGTGATCCGGCCCAAAATCGGCCCGGCCCAAGAGAGGACAAACCCTCAAAACCGCCGCTACCCTCTCAAGGATAACACCTCCCACCTTGTGCAACCCTCACAGGGAGGAGCTCCCACCCTGAAGGAAAAACTCCTGGTCGGTGTCTATCAACCGCAATACTACAAACATGCAGAATGAGGACTCATCATGAAACACTCCTAGGAATATCCTTTCGCGAAGTTTTGCCATTATTGCGAAACGCAGGTGAAAAAACGTTTCAAAAACGAATCAGACAGAAGAACTAGAAAAACGCAATTAGGGGATCAACAATTAATTATGTTTTCCACTTCAGAATCAGATACTAAATTCGGCAATCATATATCGGTTTTTGTTTTTTCGGATTTCAAGATGTGAACGAATGAAACAAGATGTCCATATGGACTCGCGATTCTGATTCTGAGATTCAGAAAACCGCTCGATAAAGTTAACCAAGATATTATAATCGGAATACTAATTAGACAATCCATCAAAATAAGAAACGACACAATCAGGTGCAATCGAACTTTTAGACTTCAGACTCTCTTTCCGAGTATAAACTAATTTATGATTATCAGGATAGGATGAAAAGTAAATCAATAAAGGATTTCATATTCAGAACAGCCGAAATACCGAACCTCAATTTAAGAATTATAAGAAATAGGGATTTGAAGAATTGAAAATCGAGATTATGACCACGTTGAATTTGGAGAAATTGAAATTATGACTAACGAGCCTGAGAAAACAGTTCGAGGTCCATATCTTCATCTCCCAACATTTGTCTTGATAGGCTATGTCAATCTGGCACGCTACAGACTGAGCCCATTTATTAGGATGGCTTTTCTATCCAAAGCTAGGTTAGGTGAACTACTTCTTAAGTCGTTTCTAATGGACGGGGTTTCTTTCCGTGGCGTCCTAAGTCCCTCAGTTGTCTTCCATCTCCATGGTGTTTCTGTTTCAAGAGTTCCCTTGTCTTTTGACCACCTTTTTTTTTTTTTTTTTTTTTTTTTCAAACAGGTCCTTACGCTCCTGGCTCCATATCCATTCTGGGGAGCGTCAGTCCGGTTCCTATTACCCCGGCAAGTCAAAAACGGATTACATCATATTACCCACTCAACGCTTCCTTCCGTCTGGCCGAAGGACCCCTGATCAGCATTGATTGCTCCTTCTAAGGAGGATTGACTGTCAGCTCGCCCTGCCCATTTGTTCCTCTCAGGCTTCTAGTTAGAGCCTGTCGAATGAGTCCCTGTAATACGAGAACAGTGGGGGGTTCGCTCTGTGTCGTGTTGCTTGTCCTTGTCTTTCCCCGCGTGTCTGGTCCTCTTTTTGTTGATCGCCATTCAGAACCTTCTGCCAGGTCTCCCGACATGTACCCTCGTGGTCTTCATGCTTCTGCCTGGTGCCATTTCTTCCACCTCAGTCTATTGTCTACTATCGTTGCCACCTTGCCTTTTAGCAACCAGTTCCTTATGAAAGTCCATTTCTTGGTTGCTTGTCTTTCTGGTCTGTCTCGTAGAGTTTGCTATTCTCCGCCATCTGCTCCTGATTTCCGTCTCTGCCATGCTCAGCAGTAGTGACCACATTTCTTCTCTTGCCACCTTTGTTCCCTCGATTGTCTGAGTGCATCTGCGTTTCCATGTCACCCACAGTGCCAGCTTCCTGAGTAGGGTGATGTTGTTGGGGATGTTAGTTAGAAGTAGGATAGAGATAGGGGGGATGTTGGGGGGGGGGGCAGCGAACAGGATCGACCATAGCTCGCGGATCTTCTTCCATATCCAGATTGCTTCAGGGCAGAAGAGGAAGTAGTGGGGGATGTCTTCGGGTGAGTCGTTGCTGCAGATTGAGCAACATGCGGAGCTGAGTGTTTCCTTCTCTCGTGTAACCATTGGTTGACTGGCAGGGCTGCATGTGCTATTAGCCATTGCGTACTTCAGATTCTACTTGGTTTGATGAGAAGGTATTTGGTCCATATGATGGTGATGGGGGTCGTGGTATCTAGGTTCAGTATGGTTCTCCATTTCTCTGCCAGCCTTGGGTTCGGGTCCCTGGTTTGTAGTTCGAGGTTATACCCGAACTTTACGTCGTATTCTGTTATCCTTCTCGATTTACCGGCGGCGCCCAGATCCGAGGTCCATTCCTTTGGGTCGAATTTCAACTCGTTGATGCTGAGTTCCGACTGGAATATAAACTAGGGTGTCTTGTGAGAGACTCTAACCTTCCTGAGAAGGTAGGTTTCTATTTGTTCGTTCAGTGGTGTTTTGTTTAGGATCTCTAGTTCATATAGGCCGTGTTTGATGATGGGGTAGGATACGAACTTGGTTTGGTAGTTGGTTGAGTCCGGTTTTGACACAGAGCGGTAGGCTTTCGTCGGTGGGGTCTGTGTGGTGAGCAGTCCCCAGTCTCATGGTTTCCACTTATGTGTCTCTTTTAGGAGGGTCGTCCATGGGGGAGGAATGCTTTGGAGTATTTCTGACAGGTTGGTGGCCAGTAGATGACAACCTTTTAAGGGAGTGCGAAGGTCTTGTGCGGTGAGCCATTCTTGTCGGTCTTCGGACCACAGATGTTTAACCTGCCATACTCCTCTCTCCACCCATGACAACCATCTGTGGTCTTTGGCCCGGAGAGTCCACGGTCTTCCCTCTGTGTCTTCGATCCAAGGATTGCAGATCAGGGGTTGTCGTAGGACTTCCTCTTTGTTGCTCGGGGGCCCTTTCTTTTCTGGCATCAGTCGGCGCCAGGTCTTCAGGGTCGGAGACCAGTAGGGGGTGGGTGTAGTGGGGGGTTGAATGGGGGTCACTGGGTTAGTTTTCCTTGCTGGTCTCCCCGATTTGATTGTCCACTCCTTTGCCATGATCCAGAATAGGCCACTCATGTTCGGTGGGGTCGCTGCTGGTGCCAAATTCCTTATGCTGTCTATTGCTATCACGGTCCACGGGAGGGCTTGTTTGGTTAGGATTTTGATTATCCATTTAATTTGGAGGGCGATCGCTTCCTGTTTAGGGTCGATTATACCTAGCCCTCTTTCTTGTGGTTTCCTAATGACAATTTGCCAGACCACCTTGTTTATGCAGGTGGTTTTGTTGGGGTCGCCAGTCCACAGATAACACCTGGCTCTAGCCTTCAGCTTCTTCAGGTCGTCGTCGGGGGGGGCACCATATGGAGGCCATGTACCACAAGGTGGAGAATACTGTTGTGTTGATGATCAGGGCTCTCCCTAGTAGGGAGGCCTGGGCTTTGTTGCAGGTGGCTAAGCGGGTTATTGCTCTGGCGAGTAGTGACTCCCCCATCCCTTACCAGATGCCATCCCTGTTTACCATAATGCCTAGATATCGAATTGCTTGATCGCCTGTAGTCCAAGACATTGGGGTGGATGGGTCTGGGGGTTGGGGGGGGGTGCCTTCTTCAAGCCACCACCCTTCCGTTTTCAGCTAGTTCACCTTCATTTCTGAGGCTAATCTGAAGGCTTCCACGGTGCGGGCCAAGGCCTGGAAGGAGGAGTTGTTAGCGCGGATGAGGATCGTGAGATCGTCTGCGAACATCTATGTGGTGGGGAGAGCAAAGTTGTGCAGGGGGTTGTGGTTTTGTTCTCCGGTGAGGCAGTCTATGGATGGGTCCTTGTGCAGAAAAGATGCGATGGCTTTCATTATGAACATGAATATTAGGGGTGCAAGGATGTCGCCTTGCTGGACGGATCTCGATATCGGGTAGGTTTCAGACAGTATTTTGTTTATCTGCACCCTGCCCGCGGCATCCCCATAGAGTACTCTAACCCACTCTCTGAAGTTTGGGCCGACACCTATCTTCTCCATGCAGTTGTGGAGGAAGTCCCAATTGACTTGATCGTACGCCTTTTCAAAGTCGAAGAATAAGATCGCCGCTTGCATTCGTATTTCTGTGATTTTCTTTGCCGCCTCGTTTAGAGCCATCACATTATCCAAAATGTATTCACCCGAAATGAATCATGCTTGGTCGATATGAAAGCAACTGTCTATCAGTTTTATGATTTTGTTGGCTAATGCTTTTGCTAGGATTTTGTATGGCGTTGTGAGAAGTGAGATTGGTTTGTAGTTCTTGAGGTCCTCCTTGTCTCTCTTTTTGTATATTAGTGACACTACGCTGGTGCTTAGAAATTGACCCAGACCTCTCTTTTCCCTGCTGTCGTTGATGAAGTTCAAGAGGTCGTTGCCCAATGTTGGCCAGAACTGGATCCAGAATTCTTTGGACAGGCCATCAATTCCTGGTGCTTTGTCGTTTCCCACCTGGGCTAGGGCTGCGTGAAGTTCCCCTATGGTGATTGGTTTGTCCAAGTCCTCTATTTGTTCTTGGGTAATCGTTCTCTCTAGGTAGGTCATCATGTGTTGACGGGCGTTGATATTTGCTATTGGAGGGGCGGAGGGGGTTTTGGACTCGTAGAGGTCGGCGTAAAAGGACCTGGCTATTCTTACCATGTTGCGCCGGCTGACTTTGTCGTCCCCTGGTCTGCTGGGTCCTTCAACCCCTCGATTGTGTTGTTCCTTGTGTTGGCCTTGATCTTGGAGAAAAATAATTTGGACATGGATTCATTCAGGGTGTAGTCATTCATTTGGGCGCGTATCTGTAGGCCTCCGAGTTCCCATCTTCTCCATTCACTTAGTTCGTCCTTGGTAGATTGGAGTAGGTCATGGTAGAAGGAGTTAGAGGGATCGGATGCTAGGTTGGTTTCTGCGATGTCAAGTACGATTTGTAGTTCCTCCTTCCTGTGTTTGCGTTCTGCTGCTATGCTTCTAGACTCTGTTGAGACCGTTTGAGACAGGTCCATATAGATGTCTATGAACCATTTCTGCCTGTCCTGGCGTTTTTTCTCGTTTTGCTGTATGAACCACCACTTTCGTCTGACTGCCTCGGTCATGCGTTCAGTGGAGAGGAGTGAGTTGTTAAGTCTAAAGAAGCCTTGTCCTTTTTCTACCGGAGGGTTGAAGCTAAGGAGCAAGTAGGTTGGTTTGTGGTCGAGCCCCTTAAAGGTTGCTGCTGGTGGGATACCGGCCTCCTTGATTGCTCCCTACAGCATGTCAGAAATTAGGAAGAAATCGATTCGTGATAGTGATGTGCGGTTAGATCGGTTCCTCTTGACTAGGGAGAAGGCTTTCTTGCGTGGGTGGAGGATTTGGAATGGGTCGACCAGGTCGAACTCTATCATGATGTTCCGTAGGTGTGTGCTCGCTCGTGTGGGCCCCAACAGCACTGCCCGGGAAATGCAATCCAGGCTGGGGTCCATCGTAGTGTTCCAGTCACCTGCTATAATCAGCGGCAGCGGGGTCGGGAGAAATGATTTGATGTGGTCGAAGAAAGCTAGGCGTTCGGCTTCCGTGCTGGGGACGTATAGGTTTAGGATTCTGATCTCTTCCCCTTGCCATGTAATTTGGATCCATGACCATCTTCCTTCCGCTGTGTCTCCTTCACCATTACTTACCAGACCCTCAGACCAGATTTTGGAAGTAGTTGGTATGAGGATTCTTGTGCCGCGGTTGGTTTGGTCCGCTTTGTTGGACCACAGTGATATAAGGCATCCCCCTAGGCTTTTCTCCACGGCCCTCTTTTGACCACCTGGAAATCTTTCCCAATTCCACCTCGACAGGATTCCTCATCAATACACAATTTCTCGGGCCTAAGGATGGGTAGGGAGGGGCCCACGGTGGGGGAAGGGGAGCTGGGGGGGTCAAGAAGGATTTCCATGAGCGCATTCTGTTGTCCTGATGATGCTCAGCTCCTGAGCATTGGAGAAAGTAGTGTCTTATGTTCTCAGGCAAGTTTTCTTCACAGATCTCTTTACAGTCACAGTCAGTATTCTCCTGGGCATATTCACAAGATGTCCGATGTTGCTATTTCAGTTATAGCCCACAAACATGTTCTGCAGTAAATGAGCACTTTCACTTGTTTGTCTAGAAGTCTCATTCCTTCCCCTGAGAATGCGAATGCCCAGTATACACCTGTACCTCGTTAGAATACTTGGACTCTCTGTACAATGGGTTGCACCCGTAAAGTATGGCAATTGGGACTCCTGCACGAGCCCTTCGTCACAAAATCAGCCTAAATCCGTTCTTTTTTTTTTTTGCATGAAAAAAATACAGTCTGTCTTCTCCTCATATGGGGGACAACTGTATTTAGTTACCCTAGTTTCTTCTCTCAATGTCTTTTTTTTTTTTTTTTTTTTTTTA
>BFEA01000233.1:713288-732043 GCA_003427395.1 Chara braunii
TCTCTCTCTCTCTCTCTCTCTCTCTCTCTCTCTCTCTCTCTCTCTCTCTCTCTCTCTCTCTCTCTCTCTCTCTCCAACGGGCAGCAGCGGCGGGCACCATGTCGAAACGACCACTTCGAAATTGCTCGGGCCTGTGCGAAACCCCCCACCTCAAAAACCTGTAGTGTCTTGTGTCTGGACCTCTAAGCCATGTCCGGTGGGGTGAAAGGACACTTAAAAATCACCCCGTTATTTTTCGAGGGGCGGCTAGGACCCGACAAACGTCCTCGGCTGCCCCATTTCTTTTTTTGATTTTTGCCCCAGGGGCCTCCATCCGGACATGGGGACCAGACACCGGACATCGGACGCCGGACACCGGACTGTCCAGAACCCGGTTACCATGCTTGAGTTCCTTGGCAAACACGTCTATAAAAACTACATCCTTAAAATGCTTCAAAAATATAAATATTGTTTCCCAGTATTGTACGGTAATATTTTTAAGGTATAAATTTGATACAATATGCCCTTCGAAATGTCATATATTTATTCATAATCATTATACTCGAGTTCCTTGGCAAACACTTCGATAAAAAATACATCCTTAAAAGACTTCAAAAATAAAAAATGTTGTTTCTCACTATTGTTAAACACTTATCCTGCGTAGCACAGCGAACGTGTTCGCGCGTTTGCGCGAACAGCTCGTGAACATGTTCGGGCGAACATAATTTTTTTTGCATAAAATATATATATATATATAAACAGGGTAACCGGCGTTTGGGACGGGCCGAACGCCCGAACGTATGGGACCCCTTGGGGATGTGTTCGGCCGTTCGGGCCGAACGCGGACCCCCAAAAAAAAAAAAAACAAAAGTCATCAAAAAAATCTGAAAAAACGATATGTTATGGAAAAAAATAAATTAAACAATATTTGCCTGAGAATTACATCCGAATTCCTTACCAAATTTGAAATAAAAATAAAATACAGGAAACAAAATACTAATAATAAAAATAAATAAAAAGAAAAAGAAAATTAAATTTAGTGAGTGCGCGAGCATGTTTTCGACACCGCCATCTTTGTCGATTTTTCATTTTTTGTTGGCATAGCTAAATGCCCTGAAAATTTACAGATGTGTACTTCACGTAATACAAAACCCATTAAAAAAGTTTCAAAAAATAATAAAACTGTTTAGACCCCGAACTAAAGTGAAAACAAAAAGTAAAAAGTGAAAAAATACGTGGGCGAGCACGTTTTGACACCGCCAGCTTTGGAGATTTTTAATTCTTATTTGGCTTAGCCAAATGACTTGAAAATTTACAGGCATGTACCTCACATCATAGAGAACTCACAAAAACAAATTCAGAAAAAAATTATTATTTTTAGGCCCCAAAATCATTTTTGGCGGGGGCCGAACGCCGTCGGGTTCGGACCCCGTACGGGACCCCGAACGCCCGTACGTACGGAGGTCTGCCCGGGGACCTCCGTACGTACGGGCTGGCGACCCTGTATATTTGTTTATATATATATATATAAACTCCGACGAAACAGTTTGTCACAGCCCCTCGTTTGTTGTCCTCTTCTCCCTCTCTGCCTACGGTTTACCGGACAGTTCTATTTGACGATATATATATATATACGAAACAGTTTGTCACAGCCCCTTGTTTGTTGTCCTATTCTCTCTCTCTGCCTATGGTTTACCGGGCAGTTTTGTTTGTGACGATATATATATTGGCTACGAATTTGAACATGACTCCAAGGAAAACGTTGCGTGTATTGTTATTTTACATAACATATATATTTTTTAGATTTTTCTGAGAACTTTTTAAAAAAAAATATTTTGTATGTTCGCGTTCGGATGGTTTTGGGCGCTTGTTCGCGTTCGCCTCCGAATGCAAACACGGTGCTACGCAAAACTTATCCTTTACTCAATGATGCTTTATTTTAGAGGGGTTGATAAATACATGGGATTTGCATTTTGGAAATTACAACCGTTGAGTTTGGAAGGAAAGGAGTGAAATGTTTTGGATAGTTTCTTATTGGCTTGCAAAAGAAGAAAATTGCTTTTTTTTCTAGAAGACCCATTCGATAATAAGGTATCAAAAGTGTTAATAATACTTAACATACTAGGCTACCAGAATGGCACGGGACTACTTGCTGAGTCGGGCTAAAGACAAGTAAAAAATAAAAAAAAATAAAAAAAAAAATTGTTTCATTTTAACATTTTGATTTAGTGAAGAATCTCAGTGTGACCCTAAGGCAAAAGTTATTTAGTTTATTAAACTTTATTTCGGATTTTTTTATTTTTGTTGTTGTTTTTGTAGGGACCCTCATTGGCTCTTGCTCTTTCAAATTTCAATTATGAACACCACTTGTTCTTTTAGATAGAACTTCATAGAAGCAATATCCTTGCAACTTTGCAAGTCACATCTTCAAGAAAATTAGTGTTACAATGAAAAATCAATTTGAGATTAGGCTGATTAGCAGATTTTCTTTTCTTTTACAAAGCAAATGTTTTTATGCGAGGATTTGGCCCTCTACATACCTGTATGTGACCCCAAGAGCAAGCATGTGCCTGCCCTAAGTGAAGGCGGGCCCAAAATCTAAACAAGGCCCGCATTTTTCAATTTTCCAAAGCCCTTGGTGGGCGCCAATGGTTGCCACGAGCCAGCTGGTTACATCTGCTCGTGAGAATCAGAAACATTCGTCAGCCTTCTAGGCTCTTCCAGCTACGCAGGGGAATCAAGGAACACCTAACGTTTGTGCGTGGGTGGTTGGGCACGCATAACCAAATCGGTCCCAGGCCACTGTCGGAATGGGCCTAGGCGCATACACTTCTGTCCAAAGTGAAGCTACAGGGCACACTCGTGTCCCAGCCCCGCAGCTAGCGAGCCCGACCACTTTTCATTTAGGAAAGAGTCGGGCTACGGGGAAGGCATTCGGGCTCCTGCGTGGAGATGCGGCAGTGCTGCTGAACAGAGCGCCCACTGCTACTGAACAGAGCGCCCACTGTTGCTAGCGCTGGGTGCCTGGGTGCTAGCGGGCGCTAGAGAGAAGGTGGGCACTGCATGGAAGCAACGCCATAGCCCAGCCTCCATAGCCGGGCTCGGGTGAAGGGAGGTCAGTGGGGTATGGTGGGGGTCCTATGGAGGTGGTAGCACGTGGGTGGTGAAGATGAGGGTGAGCAGAGAGGCCTTGCAGGGAGTGATGTGAGAGCATGTACCTGGTCCTGGCGGAGGTCTGCGTGGTCGACATCTGCATGTACTTTGGTTGTTGCTGCTGACATCAACTGGTTGCTTTGTCGTTTCTGCAAGCTAGCGTAGTAGCTGTAGGATGATAGTCTGGGCGCTGAGCGCTAGCAAGAGGAAGAGCTTCGAGTACATTGATGGTGGTGGCGAGAGAATGCTCTCATTGGCGATTGAGTTCGCTGCTTTGGTTCCCCTTCGATGTGATATTAGTGCATTTCTGCTTTCTTGACAGCTTATGATTATTTGGCTTCCAATGTGATTTTGCAATCTGGAATTCTGTCATTATTGGACCTGGTTCGTGCCGCTCCGTTGGCTCCAGCGCATTGGGGAATTGATGCTGTGCCGTGACATTGCACTGCGGTGGTTGAACCATGGCGCTGGGTGTATAGGTGGCCCTGAGTCGAGAGGGCGCGCCTGGAAGGCTATGTGGTGACATTGGGGTGTACGCTAGATGATGAGAGCTTGCTGACGTGGCATTTAAGCCGAGGTGGAACTGGATTGTATTGTCGGTTGTGCCGAGGCACTGACCGGTCGTCATAAATGCACGCCAGGTCAACTGGTGAGAAATATGTGGTTGGGGCCAGCATTATGAGGTACGTGCTCCTTACCTTATTTACCCTGTTCGTCGCTTCTTACCGTGACGAAGTGAGTCTTGGTCTGGAGAGTCCTCTCATTATGAGGTGTCGTGTGCGCTCAACCTTGAGAGTCGACATTCTTTCTGAGGAGCATGCTGCTGGGAGACGGGCGTTGCCTTTGAAGGGCCCTGGACGGAGCACTTGGGTCACGGTCATCATGCCAACCCACTAGGAGTAGAGCACGCATGCTTTGCTGCGTTGTCCTTTGGTCTGCTTTGTTGCACAATAGAGGTTGTGTTGGGCGGGCCAGCTTTATGGGGGAGACAAGTACTGGACCGCCTATAAAGAGACTCCGAGGGGGATACGAACTCGCACTGTATGCCCCAAGCTAGTTCTCAGGCCACTTCGTCAGGTGCTAGTCAGGGTATGTCTGGGCCTTTCACTAGTCAGTTTGCTAGCTTGCGGGTAAGCCAGAAGCAACCTATGTCAGAGGAGGACTATGAGATTCAGCAATCGGGTGCCCTTCACGCAGGGCTTCAACGCCAGTTACAGGATGTAGAGGATAGGAGAGAGAGAGTGAGAAGAAGAAAAGCTAGACTAGAGGCTAGGGGCCAGGAGTTGAGCAGTCTGGAAGCTATAGATAAGTCAACACTTAATCCTACTGATAGGTCCCTTCGGTCCAGCCTTTTACGTGTGGCCGAAGTACAAGTCATGCAGCAGGAAATGTTGGCCACCTTGATAGCTGGCCAGAACCAGATTATGGCTGCACTCCAAGGGCCTAGGCCAATTGTTAGGTCTGCGCAACCTGCTGTAGCTCCTCCAGCAGTGGATGGACCATCCATGTCACCGCCGCCTATGAGAGGTCCCTTTGTCCCGCAGTTTGGCGTTACTCCAGCAAGCGGTACGCGACAGGTGGGCCAGGCTCCGGGACCACCTTCTTCGGTCCCCCGTTCAGCGGCAGCAGCCACAGGGCACTCATCTGTCCAGCAACCTGTGCAGCAGGTGCAGCCGTAGCCGCAGCAACCAGCTCCGCTGGTATCACAACCGGTGCAGCAGGCACAAGCGTATGAACAATAACCACAATCGACGCCCAAGCTACCATGGGCTATTCCCAAGCCTTTTTTCGGCGACAAGAAAACGGACGAGAGCCTCAACACCTGGTTGAGGACAGTGCCAACGTACGTGAGGCACAAGCTCACACGGCCCGAGGAGGAGCTGATCGTTGCTGGATCCTATTTGGAAGGATCCGCGCTAGATGGTTAGATGGGTTAGTAGAGCAGCACGAATACGGTCAGAACTTCGATGGTTGGGCACAAGCCCGGAGTTTGGAGGAGTTCGTACAGGTAGTTCAAGAGAGGTGGCATGACCCACGAGATGCAAAAGGCCACCGACTCGCTTGTAAACCTAGGATCTAGAAGGTACATGAATGTTTGCGAGGTTACTGATACTGTAGAGCGGGTGATCAATATCCCGGGCATGCGGTACGATCCGCAGGTCCTCATGACCTCCTATTTGAGATGTCTGCCCACAAATGTCAGAATTAAGTTGGTTGATGAGGCCTCCATCAAGGTACACGATTTTCCTTTTTTAAGTAAGAAGGCCTTAGACATTGAGGCTAGACTCAGGAATGCGCAGCTGGTGGTTGTGGATAGGAGGAAAAAAAAGCTCCCCCAAGATTGGAAGAAGAAGGGCAACCTCATGTTTGTTGACCATGACGGCAACGCAACCGAGGTTGAAGACTTCTCTTACCTTGGGGATGACACAGAGGGGGAAGGGGGCTTAGATACCTCAGAAAGTGGGTAGTAGCTCCTTTGAAAGAGATAGCTAAGGGGGTCGGGAAACAGAAAGGCAGCCAACCGAAGAGTCAAGGGACAGACCGAGGCCCACCAGCATGGGTCAAAATGGGTCTGGAGTGCGATGTGTGGCTAAATTGTGGCCGGTATGGGCACACAATAGCACGCTGCAAGAGTAAGCGTGTCACAACAAAGGTCGCATCCACAATAGTGACAGGGGGACCTTCAGCCTCGGGAGGTGCTTCTGCAAGCACTTCTCAGGGAAACACAGCTGCTCCTACTCAGGCTGAAGTGATTGCCTCACCCTCCCCACTTCAGAGGATGACCAAGGCTCTTGACTCTATGATCGCCCCAAAGACAGATCCAGACCAATCTATACTATTCAAAATGGATGTGTCTGAGTCCTTAGAGGAGTTAGAGAAAGAGTGGGTAGAGAAGGGATCATCGTGACTCCTGGGCTATGATGAGTAGAGGTCCTAGGGGTGAACATTTTGTGGTAAAAGTCGATGTAGGTGGCTGTAAAGTAGGAGCCTTCGCAGAGACATCGCCTCTACACAAACTATCATTAGTCGATCTTGTGTGGATAGCTTGCGCTTAGGGAACCAAGTGCAGCGGCTTAGCAGGTTTGTAGCATCTAGCTTAGCCAACAAGCACTCCATGGTTGTCAGGGACTATGTCAAGGATGTAGTATATACCTTCTCCTATGGAGGAGGGGAACTGATACACAAAATCTCATTCCTAGTTAGCGACGAGCTGCCATTCGATATGCTGCTAGGTATGTACTACCTCAAGGTTGCTAAGCCTCAGGTCGATTGGGATAGGAAGGTGATGTTGTACAAGTTGTCAAATGGGAGGACCGTTAGTCTGCAGGAGTACAAGGCAAGTAGGCTAGTTAAGTCTTATGGTTGCATGTGTGCATCAACTTTCTATAATTATCACAAGCATAATCGAGAGGAAGGTTTGTATCTAGTCTTTGTCTTTGGAAAAGGGGAGGTCATAAAAACACCCCAAGAGATAGAAGCAATCATTGCTCAATATCCAAACGTTTTTTAGGAGCCTAGGGGCGTAGTCGAGAGGGAGGTTGTCCATGCTATTGAAGTTATTCCAGGTAGTAAAGTGCCTATAGGATGTCTCCTGCAGAGTTAGATTCGTCGACAGCTTAAGGAGCTCACAGAGAAGGGTTGGATTCGGCCTAGTATGTCCCCCTACAGTGCGCTTGTGTTGTTTGTTCCCAAGAAAGGGGGTACCCTTAGGATGTGAATTGACTATAAGGGCCTCAATGCCATCACCATAAAGAACGCTGAGCCCCTACCACTCATCGATGACGTCTTGGATCGAGTGCAGGGATGCCGGTACTTCACAAAGATAGATTTCAAGTCCGGATACCATAAGATTGCAACTAGGCCCAAGGATTAGCACAAAACCGCCTTTCATACCAGGTACGGTCTGTACGAGTTTGTGGTGAGGCACTTCGGTCTATGCAATGCTCCTGGGACGTTCCAGCACGCTATGAATAGGGTCTTTCGTGACTACTTAGGTAAGTTTATTGTTGTGTACCTCAATGATATCCTTATCTCTAGTAGGACTGTCGAGGAGGATGCCAAGCACGTTGAGATTATGTTAGGTCTTTTGCGCCAACACCAATACAACATCAACTTGGAGAAATGCGAGTTTGGTCGCACCAAGATCTTGTACTCGGGTCATGAGATTTTCGTGGCTGGATTGAGGCCGAATGATGCCAAGATTGCCAGCATACGTGACTGGCCTAGACCTCATTCTGTGATTGAGGCGACTAGCTATTACCGCCCGTTTATAAAGAACTATAGTACCATAGCTTCCCCATTAACGGACCTCACGCGCCTCGACACCCGATGGGAGTGGACAGATGAGTGCGAGGCAGCCTTCAAGAGACTGGAGCATGCCCTCACGCACTATGCAGTCTTGAAGCTTCCTGATTTTTTAGACGCCTTTTTTGGTGACCACAGATGCCAGTCAATATCGGTCCTTGTGCAACAAAAGGGGAAAAAGTTGAGGTTGATCGAGTACATGACCAAGAAGACGCCGTCTCAAAAGCTAGCTAAGTCCACCTACGACCGCGAGCTTTATGCCCTGTACAAAGCGTTGACTCACAAGTGGTACTACCTCCTTGGCATATTTTTCTATGTGAGGTCTGACCATGAGACTCTTCGTTTGATCAAGACACAACCTGCTCTCTCTAATGCTTTGAAGCGGTGGATTGGTCATAGTTATGTATGACTTCAAATTGGACCACCTCAAGGGAGAGTACAATAAGGTAGCGGATGCACTATCTAGGAGGGCAGACTATTTGGGCGCGCTAGTGACCGAGTTCGGGATATCTGGTGGAAGCTTATTGAGAGGATCCATTGATGTCTGAGATCATTCGCAAGCTTGTGGGCAAGGATAATGCCACATCATACGAATTTGTAGTGGTGGAGGGCTTGCTGTTCCTCGAGAAGACTGGGAATAAAAGGTTGTGTGTTCCGTCTAGTCAGTCTTTGCGTAGTTTACTTTTAGGTGAATGTCACGATCATACGAATTTGTAGTGGTGGAGGGCTTGCTGTTCCTCGAGAAGACTGGGAATAAAAGGTTGTGTGTTCCGTCTAGTCAGTCTTTGCGTAGTTTACTTTTAGGTGAATGTCACGATGCAACCGGTCTTTTGAGGTTCAAGAAAACGTTAGCTAATTTAGTACAGCGGTTTTGGTGGCCCACGATGCTGTACAATTCAAAGAAGTATGTTGAAACATGTCAGGTTTGTCAGCGTGACAAACCAAGGACACAGGCACCGCTTGGGTTAATCAAGCCCTTGCCTATCCTGCTGGTCCTGGTCAGAGTGTATCCATGGACTTCATGGATACTCTAGTGACCAGCAAGAGCGGCAAACGACACATCATCGTCATTGTGGACAGATTTAGCAAGTACGCTAGACTGATGGCCATGCCTGAGACTGCTAAGATTGACCTTGTAATAAAGTTATTTCTGGATAATTGTGTGCGTGACTTCGGTCTTCCTGAGTCCATTGTCAGTGATAGGGATGTCGGATTCACTAGCAAACTTTGGCAAAGTATGGCCCAACAGATGGGAACCCAACTGCAAATGACATCAGGTAATCACCCCGAGTCCAATGGCCTGGCAGAGCAGATGAATAGGGTAGTGCAGCATTTGCTCCGGCATTATATCAAGCCGAGTCAGAATGATTGGGATGAGAAGTTACCTCTCATCACCAGCCTGTACAACAATTTTGTGCATAGCACTACCGGCATGACTCCCAACCAGCTGCATCTTGGTTGGAAGCCCAGGTCTGCTCTTGACTTCCTGTTGCCTAAGAACCAGCCCACAGCAGCCCCTGGCATCATTGAATGTGCTGTCAAGTACGGCAAGATGCTGCAAAAGGTTGTAGAACAGATGAGAAAAGCTCAAGATGCTATGGTAGCATCTGAGAACAGGCACAAACGACCATCTGTGTTTCAAGTAGGTGAAAGAGTGTGGGTAAAGTCATCTGAGTTAGGACAAGAATTGGGAATAGCTCATGCCACAGTCTTTTGGTCTCTAGGAAGTTCTGGATATAGTCGGGAATGCACCTGATGGACCTTCCTACGTCATTCGCATCCCTGGTCATCTATGCACACATCCTGTTTTCCATGCCTCCTTTCTCTGAGACCGACAGCTTTTCGTCAAGGAGATGTATGCTGCCCGGACACGACATCATCGGGCACAAGGTGATGCCTGTACCAAAGCCTCCAGGCACGGGTCGACCACCGAAACCGCATATGCAGTATCGAGTGTGGTTTAGACACCACGTCAATCCGAATGAAGATCGATGGTTAACAAGAGAAGAGTTGATGAAGACTACTCCCCAGGTTATTTCCGAATATGAAAGAAGACTGAAGGGAAAACAACCCGCTGATTAAGGACTTCTCAGAGGAGTATCGAAGTAAAGGAGGAGGGAGTGCGAGGATTTGAGCCCTCTGCATACCTCTATGTGGCCCCTACAGCAAGCATTTGCCCGTCCTAAGTGAAGGTGTGTCCCTGAATCTCAATAAGGCCTGAATTCTTCAATTTTGCAAAGCCCTTGGTGGGCGTCAGACAGTTGCCATGCCGACAGTTGGTTACATCCGCCCTGCTCGTGAGAATCAGAAATATTTGTGAGCCTTCTAGGCTCTTCTAGCTACGCAGGGTAATCAAGGAACACCTAACGTTTGTGCATGGGTGGTTGGGCACGCCTAACCAAATCGGTCCCAGGCCACTGTCTGAATGGGCCTGGGCGCAGACACTTCGGCCCACAGTGAAGCTACTGGGCACGCACGAGTCCCAGCCAGGCAGCCAGCGAACCCGGCCACTTTCCGTTTAGGAAAGAGCCGGGCTACGGGGAAGGCATTCGGCACCAGCGTGGAAATGCGGCAGTGCTGCTGAACAGAGCGCCCACTGCTGCTAGCGCTGGGTGCCTGGGGGTTCGCGGGCGCTAGAGGGAAGGCTGAGTTCGCTGCTTTGGTTCTCCTTCAGTGTGATATCAGTGCATTTCTGCTTTCTGGACAGCTCACGATTATCTGGCTTCCAATGTGATTTTGCAATCTGAAATTCTGTCATATTGCTATTGCTCATTTTCCTTGCATTTATTTCAAAACAAGCCTTGTGCCCAAGGTAGTACAAGCGTATAAATACGACATGTAAATCAAGGGAAGATAGGCCTCCAACCTGCAACCTTGGGGGTAACCACACCCTTGGAGTTCTTCACTGGTCCATTGTCATTGGCAAATCTATCAAAAATATATAAAGCAAGTGCTCGGGATGCACACTACTTCACATTAGACTCCAAGTTTGAATCGCCTTACCCCTCTCCAAAAACCGAAGAACAATCAGGCCATCTCTCCTTCCCTCCCTTCTTTCTCTCCGTTATCTCTTCCTGTGTGTTGTCGCATGTTTGGTACATACTCGCACAAGGTGGTGCATGGCCATTGCTGCTATTACTACACTTTGTTAACCGGAGTAACCGCCGTAGGAGTTAGACTATCGGTCGTGTGGCTTCGTTTCCTTGTTTGGTAGTATCGCTATGGCTAACTTATCGACTGGAAGTGTGTGTACGTGCTTTAATTGCGGCGACCCCAATCATTTTGCTCGATGGTGTCCCCATCGGCAGAACCCTGGTAGTTCGGCGTCCACTGCTCCATCTGCTCCTTTACTTGCTCTTCCCGCGCCTGCTACCACATCTAATCTTCCCCCTCCCCCACCCCTTCCCCCACTTCCTGCTTCTAACAACACTACCTCAACTTCTGCACCTGTAATGTCGTCTGGTACGGCGACGTCCAATGGTCAGTACGGCAAGGGAAGTGGATGGTATAACACCAACCAACGGGTTGCTGCGCTCGAAGAGACGGTGAGTCTACTGAAGAATTGGTATGGCGCGGAGATGGCTAAGATTTTGGCCAAATGGGCAGAAGAAGCCCGACTACTGAAGGAACGTGAAGACGAAGAACGAAGGCTGAAGGAGAAGCAAGATCGGGAAAAATTCCAGAAGGAACTTAGTGACACTTGGAACGCAAAATTCGAGTCGGTGTGTGGTGCGCTGCGGGCGAACAAGGGCAGTAATGCGAGTGAGGTGGAGATCGAGAAATTGAAGAAGCAGATTGAGGACTTGAGGGTCAACCAAAGGCATGGGTTGACAAATCCGGGAGCGTCGACCAGTGCTCCGACTACTGGCAACGATGCTCTGCTCGCACGTATTCTTCAGGAACATGACGATATGAAAGACACGGTTAGAGGATGCTGCCGGTGCATGTAAACGCGTGGAGTCGTTGGAAACTGAAATACGTAGCCTGAGGCAATCGAGGGAGGAAGCTTTGCAGGAGGCAGAGACGTGGAAAAAGGAAGCGTTGAAGTCGGGCAACAAGAGGAGCAGGATTGCGACCTCACCATCCTCTAGTTTGAAGATGCCTCCAGCTGCTACTCCAGCGAAGGGACTTCAGGAAATACACAATTTGGAAGTTGAAGCTCTCAAAGCCTTGAGGCTGAAAGAACTTAATTGGAGATGGGAGGCGGAGCAAGAAAATGAGCGGCTAAAGCAACAACAGCGGGAAATGGAGCGGGAGCATGCGCGTTTGAAGGAGGAGTTGTCAAAAAGAGGTCAAGATAAGCGGACACCGTTATCAAGTTTCCGTGAAAGATTGGATGAAGCCGATGGCCCTGCGGACGGGTTGGGGGCAAGAACCGTAAGAAAGAAGAAGTCCGCTAGCGGTAGTGACGAAGCAAGGGACAACGATCGGGATGCCTTCATGAGGGAGGAACGGAAGGAGTTCAGGAACCTGAAAAAGGACGGCGTTATGGAGATATGTTTGAGGGAAGACGTTAAATACACTATCCTCACGGAGACAGTTACTGAGATTATTGCCAAGCGGGCGGAACGTGCTTTTGGGAAGCGAGCGGTGGTGCAGGAGATCTCTGATGACTTGGCTGAGGGAGGGCAGGATAGTGATAAGGGCGACGGGAGGGACTCAGCTGTTTCTTAGGGTCCTTCCCAAGCGCGGCTACTCTTTGGTCTCTGGCTCTGTCCTGCTCTCAACTACGATCTTCTTCCACTCAGTACCTCCGGTTGAAGCCGTTGGACTCTCTTTTTCGCTTGATTATTCTAGCACTTATTCTGTCCGATTCTATTCCATGGGCTGTCAAACTGTCTCCCTATCTCTCTAGCTGGTGGCTTGCTGGTGGTGTGGTGCATGGCCCTCTGGTGTATGTTCTTGTGTCTCCTTGGTGCAGACATTTGTATGTGGGAAGTACTGCACGGGATCTCTCGACTCGTTGGAGTGAGCACGTCTATCGTGCATGTGATGCAACCTTGGCTGATAAGGGAAGGAGGAACGAGCGGCTGTATCGTTGGCTCCGGAGGTGTGGAGCAGGCAGGTATGTGGCGATTCCAATTTGCAGTTGTCCGATAGAGGATCTCGTCACAACTGAGAAGTTTTTCATTCGACTATTCTCTTCGTCTCTCAATGTGAGGGACAAGCCGAAAAGGGTGGGGCGACGGCGACTAGGAAGAAGGGAGAGGGCACGGCTGGCTCGCAAAAAGAATGGAGTGGATGGCGATGTATTGAGGAGTACGTCTGGACGATCCTTACTTACCTTCTATCCTTCTGGATGGCAGACGTCTTCCAGCCTGCTT
Organism: Chara braunii; assembly: GCA_003427395.1. Classification (NCBI taxonomy): domain Eukaryota; kingdom Viridiplantae; phylum Streptophyta; class Charophyceae; order Charales; family Characeae; genus Chara; species Chara braunii. The sequence continues at coordinate 726,050 of BFEA01000233.1, forward strand.
CGGATACTGAACTACTGTAGAGATAACTGTGTGTCCTCCACTGTTGTGGTATGTAAGGGAGGACCGTTGTTGCTCAATAACTGGAAAGTGGTAAAACACTGCTATGGTTCTTCGGTTATATCCTGTGAGTTTGGTCGAGATCAATTGCGATGTTCCCGGGGTTGGTTACGTGATGGTGTTAGTGTGAGATTCGAAACCATTGTGCCTCACTGTTGCAGGTCTCTCTCCCTCAAACCCCTTCTTTCTGGGTTTCTTGGTCTTCCAGCTTCTAGGAGGATTTTGTCATCATGGAACTTTTCTCAAATGGTCTATGCTTTTTCTGCTATTTGATGCTTTCAAGAGAAACGTACGAGATTGTGTGTGCTTTTGTCTAAGGTGGTGTTCGAAAGGTTCGGGATCCAGGTGCGACAACGATTGGTTATCCGGGTTATGTATGACCACCGGTATTGTAAGGCGGAAATTCGGAGGACGTGCGCGCGACTGGTCAGGACGCTCAATATGGAACCCGCATGGGAGGCAATGGTAATCCGGCGTATGAGGGTGGTTTTTTGTCAGAATCTTTCGGTTGGCGATGTGATACACAATTTTCGTGATGTTGCTAGATCTGGGGATTTTGAGTGCTGTTGCGCCGATACCGCTGCGTCGTTTCCTCGGGAGAATGGTCATGTGGTCTTTCGGCTTGCCACACGTGAGGATTTTCCACCTTGCATGACTAACTCTAGGAATGTACTTTGTCCCTCTATCGATCACCCTGTTTCTAGTCTTAGGCGGCAGATTATCAACTCCTTTGAGTCTGTCCGTTCTCTTCCCGATGTGGATCCTCGCGTTCTTAACTACAACTTGCTGGCCCCTTGTCTTCTTCAATCAACTTCTACCCCTGCTTTGTCTATGGATGTGTGCTCGGTCGACGGTGTGAGGACTTCTCTGGGAAGGATGGACGGTCTGATCCGCTCCCCCCTGGACCACAACCCTGGGGATACCCTTGTCTGCTGCCCCTCTGTCTATGGGTTGGGTATGAGAAAGTTATTTTTGGAAAATCCATCTTTCGTGGAGATCCAGGAATCTAAAGAAGTAGTCCAGGAGAAGTGCAGAAAGTCGTACATCGATAAAGGATTTGGTGAGATTGGTAATTGGAAGAGAGGAGCAATGCTTGGGCGGGCGTATTGCCTTGCCAAGCACAAAGATACCACAAGGTGGCGACCTATCTGTCCGTCGCATTATGAAGGATTTGTGTTAGGTGCGAAGCGCGTGGCTCGTGCTATTAACTGCATGTTATGGAGGCTGCCTTATAGTCTTCATTTCAACTTGAGGCGAACGGATGAGTTGATGGATAGGATTGCCCGCATCAACGGGAAGTTGAAGAAGGGGGATGAGGTGATCGGTGGTTCTTTTGACATCAAAGAAATGTTCTCCAACTTGACGCATCAGGCAATCCTACAATCCCTGCGGTGGATTCTGGATTATTGGTTGGGAGAAGGGGTTGTGGGTGTATTGGTCCGAAAGTTTGGAAGGATGGCGCATTTGACCAGCGGCAGAGGTGAGGATGGGTGGATTCGAGGAAGGTTGCATACTATTTGAGAGTTTGTGGAGTATGAACTGAACAACACAAATGTAGTGGCGTCTGGGCGAGTCATCCGACAGGTGGTCGGTATTCCTATGGGACAAACCACTAGTCCTGCTCTTACATGTTTGGTATGTGCTTTCAATGAGTTTTCGTTTCTGTCGTCCATTGGCTCTGACAGTTCACTGATCCACGGATACCGGCTTGTGGATGATGTTTCCCTCTTTGTCAGTTTTCGACCAAATGATGTGGCGTCAAAGGCCAAGGCCGAACATATGTTTGAACGATTTCGTACATGCTATGATAGGAATTTGGTGTTAGAACAGACTAACACAGGCCAATGTTGGGAGTTCATTGGATGTGAGGTTTCGGTCCTGGACGATCCTTGTCGAATCATTTGCTGTGCCACGCACAAGAACCAAAAGGTGGAAGTTGGTCGGTCTCTCGTCTTCCAGTGTATTCAGGACTTCGTCTCCTATTCCAGTAAGCAACAGAAACTGGCGGTCATCTGTTCTTTCTTTCATAGAGCAAGAACGTACACATCTGTCCCTGGTCTCGAATTCTACTTTCTGCTTACTTTGAAGAATGAACTGTGGATTCGGGGGTATCCCGATGAATTTTTCGATAAGGCTCTGCGAAACTTCTCACGAAAATTTGCAGGCTGTTGGGATATCTGGATTCCAATCCTGACTGCTTGGGGACGTTCGCTCTACGCAAAGATGAGGAAGGAAGCATGATGTCTTTCCCTCGCTCATGTTGGCTCGATTCATGTGTTAGGACTTGCAGGTTTGGGTCTTGACATTTGAAGTTCGCGGTTGGTCCGATGAGATATGGTGTGGGAATCTATTGGGTATGGCAGGGTTGATCGAATTGGTGATGTGTTTGTAGGTACGTAGCAATGGGATGAGTTGTCTGAGGTATGTAGTACGAGAACAGTGGGGTAGGTCAACTGGATTAGTATGAAGTAATGGATGAGTTGTCTGAGGTATGTAGTATGGGAATTGTTGGGTAGGTTAACTGGATTGGCTGGTTTACGGTGGAAATATTTGTTTTTTTGATGATGACTCCCGTGTCATTAGGGAGGAAAAAGCAAGGGAGGACCTGCTCTGGGACCTAGAGACAGTAAGGGAACAGGCTGAACAGGAGTACAGCAAGGAACCTGAAAATTTTCAAAAGCGGACACAGGAAATAATTGAGCTCAAAGAGAACGAAAGCAAAACTGAAAACGGGCAAAAAGCAGCTAACCCACAGTGTGAGAACAAAAGAACCTTAGACAACAGCCCAATCAGAGAGAAAGGACAGGCTGATTCGAAGAGGAGGAGGGCTAACACCGCTGAAGGCACTGAAGGCGGAGTTGCAAGCCCACAAAACAGTGTAACGGAGAAACCTGCTAAAGACTCGGACTTTGCCATGGACGAAGAGGACAGCGATGACAGCAAAAGCTCAAGTGGCTCTGCCCCCATCAGCGACTCTTCAATGGCTCCGTGAGTACATTGAAAAGGCAAGGAGGGAGAGGGAACACCTCTTCAACATCCAAACAGCGTGCCTAAAACACATAGAGAGGAATCTGAAACAGGGCACAATCGCGGGCATCCAACCATCTTCCAACAAATACGAGTTGCTCGAAAAAGAAGAAGAGTTCTCAGAGTACGCTGCATTCAGGTACGCAGAGAAGAAAAGAGTCAGAGAACAGGGCCAGATGGATGCAAAAGAGAACAACAAGGATTCTAACGATCCTTTCCAGGATCTGCGCCCGAAGAAATGGAAAGCAGCAAAAGTACAGAAGAAGCAAGACCCCAACCATGGTCAGACAGAAACTGCCAAGAAAACAGCACGCTCTGACCTTGAGTTGGAACTCGCAGTCATTGAGGCCCAAGCAGAAAAGCTGAAGAAGCTCAATGCTGCATACCAACCGGAATTCACATCCCTGCAACACATAGCTGAGGGTAAAGCCCCGCATGTACTTCAACAAGCCAGATCGGCCAGACTTACTATGATGGGACTGCAGCCGTTGTTAGCCGCTCGGTATGTAGAGGAAACCGGTGAATGGCAAGTCGCCACAGAAGTCTCCTTCGCGATCCCGTTATTTGAAGAGGGGCAGAACTTGGTGTCGGTAATCCGTGAAAAAATTACCGACACATATCCGTTGGGTGTGTATCAAACGGAAGACTCAACGAAATTCTCTGGGGGACAAGAGATGGGAGGGCTGCATGAGGATCAGCGAGTGACCCTTACTGACCCAGCGGACCCCAGACAAAGCTCCTTCACCCCCCTGATCGCCAAGATGCCTGAGAAAACAAGATTGAAAAGAGGCATGATGTGGAGATCATGGGACACAGTTACTGCAATTCCGTACAGTGTGTTGTCAGGTCTGGGAATCCCGGCGGAGCTGCCTGCAGCCTCGCTAGCTGACATCCTCAGAGCTGGTACACTTAACGGGGAGGCAGACCTGGAAACCAGAGCTTATGCCATGGATCTGGACTGCTTCTACAGGGATGAATTCTAGGAGGAGGACATGGAGGACTGGGCTGGCGATGAGCGCACAGACCAGGACCCCCTGGGCTCCCCGGGGAACCATGCCAGTGGCAGCATAGGAGAATATAAGATCGATGATCTGGGGGTGAAAACCAAAGTGGACCCACCSGTGACAGKTCCRAACACCTCAATCTCCACGGATCCGGGGGCCTGTTGAATGACAATTTTGCATGTCCCTAAAATTATAGGTCCACAATATGGAGGGGTTTAGGAATAAAGCAAATCAACAGGCCCCCAAACCCAATTGGAAGACCCAAGGCATCACCATACGTAGATGGAATGTGAATGGGTTAGGAAACATCCTAAGCAAGGAAAATAAACTAAATGACATAATCAAAGGCCTCAAACAGGAAAACAACAAGTTGGCGGACATTATATTGCTTCAAGAGACTCATCTAACGAACCACAATGATCACAAAAAAATACAGAATTTTTTTATGAGAAAGGTAGGAGGGATCAAGGATGTAGTTTGGTCCTCAGACAATAATTCTAGTAGGAAGGGAACTGCAATACTAATCCCGAAGAGCTCCAAGTTCTATGGTGCAGGGACGGTAATCAACACAGGAACTGATGAGATCGAGGGCAGGTGGAGCTTTATGGACCTAAGATGGAAAGAAGAAGAATTCAGAGTGATCAATGTCTACKCTCCCAACGACCGCAACGACAGATCTACTTTCGTTGAATCCATAGGTCACCTAATTCCGCCCTTACAAGCTTGCCTAATTGGGGGAGACTGGAATGCCACTTTGGACCCGGTCAACGATCGTATATCCAGAGCAACCTCACCACAACCCTCTCAAGAAGCAGCTCCAGTCCAAAAACTCATCCTAGACCACAACCTGGTAGACCCCTTTCGCACCTTGCACCCTACTACCAAAGCCTTCTCCCTTGTTAAGAAAAATCATGCCCACCACACAACATTCTCTCGCATAGACTACTTCCTCGTCCTCGACCACCTCATGGGGACAATCAAGGAAGCGGAAATATTGGCGTTGGCGCCGTACCCAGGCCTAGACCATAAACCTATTGAGCTGATCATTAGTTTCGACCAATATATCCAAAAGGGACGCAGTTTCCACAAACTGAATAACTCGCTCCTACTTAGTCAAGAATTTCATGAAGGGATGTCGACGAGCTGGCACAATCTCAGAGGAAGCTTTGTCACACGTCAAGACAGGTGGGACTGGTTCCAAAAAAGCTACCTCAAGCTAGCTGAAACAACCGCTATAATATCAAGGAAAATGGCCAACGACAGGAAACGGAGGAAATTGATGCTGGAAACGACCCTCGGAGTAGCGGAAAAAAACTTGGCCACCAACCCATCCTCGCCAATGTACACAGAAGTACTAGAAAGGACAAGAGAAGAACTGGCTGTATGGCATCAGTGGGAACTGAAAGGACTCCAGATTAGAGCCAGAATGACCGACCTGGAACTAAATGAACAGATGTCCAAACATTTCTTTGCCAGAATAAAGGCAAACAACAGATCCAGCTCAATAGAGGGTCTTAAAGAGTTGACAGGCCAACAGGCAACTCGCACAGATAGTGAAGGGATGCTAGAGATTGCAAAGAACTTTTATAACGAACTGGATCGATCTAAAACACCAACAATCACCCCCTCCAATACCCGAGCGACAAGGTCAAAAATGTTACAATACCTAGAAAAGACAATATCTGAAGATCAAGCTAACAAATTGGATCAACCGTTATCCATAGAAGAGCTACAGTTCGCGGTCCAGAACATGAACAACAATAAGACCCCAGGCATCGACGGACTAACAAAGGAATTTTGGGTGAAATTTTGGCCCCTAATGGGTTCGAACCTTATGGATTTCTACAACGACAGCTGGGAGAAAGAGGGTATGGGCGAATTCCTCAGTACCAGTGTGGTTACACTT